>JAEQML010078798.1:0-12264 GCA_016904865.1 Pissodes strobi | reverse complement strand
CTGTTCTAATAAAGTAAACACCATTCAGTTTCATTCCATTTTAATTGCTATTTGATTTTATATAATTGCCTTACTACTTACAGATTTTTGATTAAAAAAAAAGATATAATATCAATGTACTTAAGTAGGTAGTCAGTACTCACTTTAGAGCATCAAGTTGATAAAGACGGTCAAAAAAAGTAGATATAGACCATTTTAATTGTATAAATTTACAATAGTATAAAGTAAAAGTAAAAATCAGGAAATGGTTTAAAGTTTAAATATTCGCTATGTACAGCTGTTTGATGGGGAGGCGGTGAACCATGGTGCGCGCGAATGGCAAAGGCTTGAACTTTAACGATCACATCTTATAATTATATGCAATATCATTCCCAACTAGCATTTATGGTAGCAGATACGTAACTGCTACTATCCAAGCCACTACAAAGTGGGCGGTGGCCATCGGCGGCTACGTCGTATATTCGTAGCTGCTAAGTAACTGCGACCAAAATGGGGAAAGATTTTGAGTAGCCGGGTAGTGTCTTGGGTAGTTTTTGCCACTAAAAAAGCTACTATGATGTGTTACTATAAAGTAGCCTACTGGTGAATGCGACTTATCTGTTACGAAGCTGCCTAGTCGCTGGTTCGTGTTTCGTGTTTTCCACCGACATGCGCCATCTACTTTAACCACAACCGAAATTTCAAGGAAGTATCTTTTTCTGCTCCCAGAAACCATTAACAGTCCATCGAGTTTGAAAAGCCCTGTACAATGTTGCCAGGCCAAAAAACTAAAAATCACCAGATGCTTGCTTTAAAAGTTGCCAAATCTGGGAAAAAAATCACCAGATTCTCTTCGCAGGTGCGGGCGTCACGCCCAATTTGTATCGAAAAATAATTAAAATCGTTAAAAAACAATGATTCGGCGCCGTCTTGAATGTTAAATGGGGGAAGTGGAAAAATAGCATAACAGCTCCTATCAGTAATTTTTCCGGAAAAATGTTTGATAGGTACTGTCAAAATAAAAAATTGTTGAATTTCTAACTAGTTATCAACGAATGACTTTAGCAAAACAATTCCACGTAGCCACCTAACGACGCTTTCATTTTAAATAATTTTTTCGCAAAAAAAAGTAATTTTGTGCAACATGAAGCGTTTTGGATATGTTCAATCAAGTAAAAAATAGCTTACCCAGTAATACAATAAAGACACACAACATCATTTGCAAGCAGTTTATGGGTTTTTGCTCGTAAGTACGTAATTGATAAAAATACAACAGTATCAACTTTGAATTTAATTCTCAAAAACTGGGCTTGGAATATGCGTAAAGTCAATGGTGAGGAGTATAATAGTTATTTATGCAATAAGTGTGTAAAGTGACCTTTTTTTATAAATGGGAATATTGACAATCCCATAAATAAAAAAAGGGTACTTTACACATGAGTAGCATACAAAATTTTTTCTACTACCGAAAAATATAAAACAAAATAAAAATATTACTAAATTATTTTACGCACTAGTGCGTAAAGTAAAAATAATTTACGCACTAGTGTGTAAAGTAAAGATGAATAAAAACATGTTAATTATTGTTTCAAAATGAAAATTAGAAATAATGTGTGATTAATTAAAAAACATTTATTGTTGATATTTTAATATATTAAGCTAAATTGAATTAATTACATTCTGATAATAGGTACATTTATTTATTTGTGGGAAATATTAATATTGAAAGTATAGTTACCAAAAGTACAATTATTAAAGGGTAATCCTTGAGTCTTCGAAAGAACGGAATGTGAATTTTCGGAAATTACACCGTTATTGGATATAATATTTGGTGTGGATATTAAAGGTAGATTATAGGTAGTATTTGTTTCGTTTTGTTCAAAAGGAGGCAATGCTGGTTCACAGGTTGAATAGTAGGGAACACATGAAGTTGAACAAGATTCTTGATTATTTCCCTTCCTTTGGGTTGACGCGATATCATTTGTTAAATTTTTTTTTGATACGTCAACTTTTTTACTAATTGTGTTCTCGACATAACCTTCTGCTACGGAGGAAGATTTCCAGCCTCTGTGCTTTTTGACAGTTGGTAGATCACCGCCAGAATTGGCTAGCATGTAGCAGATGACCTCCGAAATGAATGTCCGGTGTAAAGAGTAGGATTTGGTAAATTCAAATATTCAGATATTATAGAAGGCATCTTGCCAAATGTATTAATGCCAATAGGTTGCTTTGTGCACTTATTTCGAATAAATTTTAAAAATAGTCTTGGCGTGTTAATACCAGATGGTCTTAATGTAATATATCTTCTAATGTATGACAAAAAAAATCTATATTTTTATTTGGATTTAGAATGGTGAATATTCGCTCTACTCCATTTTTTGAATCCGGAATTTTTATTATTAGCACTGTTTCCCTGTCTTCTATATCGTGTATAGACATTTTCATGAGCTCTTCGCTACGGCATGATGCTCCGCAAATTCCAATAATAAGAGCAACCTAAAAATTTATCTGCAGATAAGAATAGGTTGACTATAAGCCACACATTACAACATTAAACAGGGTATAGTTAATTTTTATGTTCAGCATTTGAACTCTTTCGGTATTAACAGGGTAAAATTGTGATCATATGTGTTGTTGGTAGAAATTTAGAACACATTTGTGCTCTCAAAACCTTAATAATTATCAATTTTTACCTACAACACATATACATATGATCACGATGTTATTCTATAAACAATGAAATGTCAAATTTCCAAACATAAAAAGTGAATCACCCTCTAGATTATTGCATTGAAGTATATTAAAAAGACTTCGTAATGGAATCATGCAGCTAACAGAGGAATGTAATAACAGGGAGTTCTATTGCAAAAAATATAATATCATTTTGTTTTTTTTTTTTTCTGAACATATTATACACAAGTCAATAAATACGGAATTACATTATAAAATGGCAAATAAAATACAATAAAATATTGACCTTTTCCATGCGCCTTTTCAATTTTGCAATCATCACATTTTTTTTTGGCGTAGCATCAAATTAAAGCATGCTTGCTGTCATCACACTCAATGTAAATTTTGTATATTCTTTCATATTTATTCGCGGTTTTTACGTAAATCGAAGTTAAATCACCAGAATGACTTATCCAATATTTATTTATTTGCGGTAACGGAATATTTTGCATGCCCTTTTTAATATTGCATTGTACCTAATGGAAACTCCCTATAAGAAATAAAATGAAATATATCAATTATATAAGGTTTTGTTTCGCATTTCCACTTAAAAATAAAAAATATTAAAATAGGGTTCAAGTATGGATCATCTAAATTCTATGTGAAAAATGGCGCCACTTAAGTAGTAATATATATATTTTTTTATTTAGACTTACTTTTACTAATAAAAATTTTGAGTCTGGAGCTTCCACAATAAATTTTATGAAATGATGCTTTTCAAAAACTCCGGATTTCTTTGGCTTGAAGTGCTTGCTTTTCTGCTTTAAAAATGACACCAATTTGTGGTAGGCGGAAATGTCAACGTTATTTTTCACTTTTAAAGTAGATTTCAACATTGAAAAAATTTACCAAAGTGTGGAGGGTTTATAGGTGCTTAATTCTTCTACAAAAAAAGGCCAATAATGCATTTTCAGAAAACTTCGAAATGTTCTTCGTTTAACACCAATCCATAAACAAGTTATATTTTTGCTCATAAATAGTGACAGATTTCACTGGAAGCAAATGTAAAGATGCTTTCTGGGCTAACAAAACTATGTCCGGTGGGGTAGAATCATCGAGATAAAATACAAGAATCAATATCTAAGTAAGGCGGCGGTTACATTGGATAAGAATTCGTACGAAAATTTGCTCGTACGAATTCATGCGAATTCGTAAGAAGTCGTCGGAAGGAAACAAATGCGTATATTGACATATTTGTGGTTATATTGCTTACGATTATTTCTTACGAATTCGTGCGAGTTCGTACGTGTTTTCAATGCGACCAAAATATTTTGTTTTTTGGGTAGTTGTTCGTACGACTAACTGAATTCGTTGGGCTTTAAGTGACATGGATTGCAAAATACTGATTACTTTGGTTCACGAACTAAGATCCCTATGTGATCAGAAAAGCAAACAATACCATAATAGAGAGTTAAATAAAAAATTATGGAAAGTAGCGGCTGGAATTAAACTAGGAGGCAGGTATTTCCATTTGAGTACTTACATATAATTATTCAATAACAAGTCTTAATGTTTAGCAAAAAATAAGTACAAAATATATTTAATTAATAACAATTTTTATGTTTAACATAAAATAACTATTACTTAGGTACATTTTACAGATTGTTTTCATATTTGATAGTAATTGAAATTCCACACAAATCAACCCATGTGCTTCTATTTTTTTCAATGAAAGATATCTCAATAATGATGATGTTCCCAAAAAATTAAACTCTGAGATAGAATCCATTACCACTTTATAATAAGTTAATATTCGTACTGTATTCGTATAAATGAAACCGAGCAGTGTAACCACCCACGACGTAAGAATTCGTCATAACTGATTCGTACGAATTCTTACGAACAAATTTTCGTACGAATTTTTATCCAATGTAACCGCCGCCTTAGAAGAGTCTGAGTCATTCATGTTAAATAATTTCATTTCCAAACTAAAATAAAATATAATATGACGCACGTAAAATTTAATGTACTAGCATTGTCTTTATAAGAAAATAAACAATGGTACTAGTCAGGGGCGGCTTCTCAATAAGTGCGCCCGTGCGCGCGCACTGCCTTCGAAAGTAAACGGAAAAATAAAATCTTCCCTACATACAATTTATCATAAACTAACTATGATTTGCGAATTTACATATTTTTGAATCTCCACTGGCCGCAGAATACATTATTTATAAGAGCGAAATCGAGGCACGACGGCGACGATCAAAACGCAGAGCGTCCAACGGCGGCCTCCGTCCGTAACCACAACTAGTTTAAATCTGCCGTGCGCTAGTGTTCGGCGCTCTTGTTAAATGCATTTTCGTCATGCAAAACGGTCGGGAATGTTCGTAAAATCACGAGAAGTCAAGGCTCATCCGTGCGCTATTTAGATCCGCACTCCGCACTTTGTAGCTTAATTTAGTGATAATTTGCAATTCTTGCGTATATAGTATGGTGTCACAAGCTGATTTTTTCAGGGATGAAAGTACATGATAAGATAACCCTTATTCCGGAGGTAATACAAAATTAGACTCCACAAAAGGACACTATCATCAAAAATCGAGATATTGGTACCATCGTATAGAGGAAAAAATACTTATTTTTTGGTCCCATGCACAATAAAGTCTTTGTAGGAAGTATTTTTTGATAATTATTCAAAAAAAATCATTAGCATTAGCCCATATGGCCGAAAAAAAATTTTAATGTAAATATCTCGGTTTCAACCGTGCAAAAATTTAATTAAAAAATAGTTATTTTTAAATATAACACTCAATTTACAAAAAGGGAAGGCCTAAATGAGAAAAAAATATTCTTTATAAAAGTTTCGCTTATGTCTTGACAAGGTAATAGAGCGAATCCCATATTTTTTGCTTATAAACTAACAATGGTATAACAATAAATAATGAGAGACGTCATGGGTTTACGCCCTAATTAAATATGTCCAGCCTCTTCGTCTTCAAGCTACGGCTGATGCAACACATTTATTATAGGTCCTGAAAAATTCAGCTTGTGGGGAAAAAGTGTGAGGTAAATCGTTTTTTAGGGCGAATATTACATACTACTATTATAAGTATTATTTTGTATTATACTCCAGTCCAGTGAATTTATTTTTGTTTTGTTCGGTTCGTTGACGCTTGTTAATTAGCTGCATATAAACTCGTGAGTTTAGTGTACGTAATATTGTTTAGTGTTTTATATTTTTATTTATATACTATTATTCTACTGTCATGGCTAGTAGTTCGGGTTCTGACAATTGTGGGGGCATAAATTCAGTTGACAATATTATTAAAAATTACTTTTCTCTAATGGATCTGAATAAAAAGATTGAAGTAAAGAGGTTAGGGCGACCAATGCCGGTTTTAAAATTAGACCAAACATGTGTCAAGAAAAAGGATGGTCGGTCTTTCACCAGATATTTTAACCCCCGAAATCTTGTGGCGAATGGAATTTCACTTTAAAGCTAGGAAACGGCAAAGTCGAAGGGCTAACCATCGATAAAAAGATGTTCAATAACACTTTTTGCCATCAAACCGATATATTTTTTAACGTTTTCGAACTTCTCCTGATTTTTTTTTGAACTTTATTGATTTGTAGTTACAATAAACTGTTTTAATGGTTTACCCTTCTGGAATCGATAAGTACCTACTTATTAATTTCTTTTAGTGTGCAACAATTACCATTCAAGAGGACGCCGAATTCATTTTTTAAACGATTTTAACGAGGTTTGGGTAAATAACGGGCGTGGCACCTCCAAAACTCCGGCGGCGCCTGCCTCCAAAACTCCGGCGGCGCCTGCAGCGGGCATCCCCCTTTTCGTACGAAATACTTAAATTGCGCACTACCTATTTAAAACCTCACGAGCCGCCACTGGTACTAGTATCCTATTAACTTACCCCTTGCAGCAACAATAAAATTACACTATTAAATTGATTAGTTTGAAACAATTTATTATAAATATGTCGAACCCAAGACGAACCGTCAAACTGGAAACAAAAATTAATGAAGCGCGTCAAATTTAAAGGCGAAAGATGATAAGTCAGAGGACAGTGGTAACTTGATGACACGACGGCGCGGCGCGGGCTGCGGCCGGCCGACTTATGTTAATTAATTATTAATTTTATTTTAAAGGCATTATTTATGCATTACTTATAATATTAAATGTGGTGGGAACTTTTAAAATTGTATTATTTTGTGAAACAAGTGGTCAGTTATGACATGTAAAGGATCTTGACAAAGTATAAACTAAATGTCAAAATATAGGTCAGATTTACTTTACGCACTAGTGCGTAAAGTAATTTATTTTACCCACTCCATTAAAAAGGTAAATCTTACGAATCTTAAAGAGTGCGTAAAGTGAGTACTTTACGCACGGTAGTAGAAAAAGAACATTGCGTTAAAATAATGTGGAACATCGTCGCCAAAAAGCTACAGGAAACTTTTTTTGTGGATTACAACACTGTATTTGATCCGTTTCGCGATATTGAATTTAAAATAGCCAAACTAACCTAGACTAGCCAAAACTAACTCAAACTAACCAAAACTAACTCAACCTAACCAACTAACTCAAACTAACCAACATTAATCCAAAGTAACCAAAACCAACCCAGACTAACCTAAACTAACCCATACTAACCAAAACTAACCTTAGTTAACCAAAGTAAAGAGACAAGCGCGCTACGCGCTATTCTTGTTTCGTCATTACGCATGCCTGAAGCCTTCCCATGGGAAGTTAGCAGGTTCCCTAGATCCTTGTGTGAAGAAGAGTGAAATAATGAGCGTGCGAAAGTAAACAATGACCTAGAAGACAATACAGAAATACATATTTTTCAGAAATATGCTCACAAATATTAGCAAATGTGTCACTAGCATCTCCATATATGTCGTACCACGTGAAATGGTTTATGTGCTCCGGTAAGAGCCTTGAAGCCATAATATGCATCCTCCTGCAAAATCCCTTAAGGCGAGACCAATAGCCTTCAACGGAATTGGTGCACACTCCTGTATGTGGATCAACAAAATTAGCCGAATGATTAACTGATTTGTGGGTATAAGGAGATACACCATCATAATAGGCTCATTTTCAATTTTTCAAAAATAATTTTATTCAAAAGACCTTGACATATAAAGTTGATATACCAAAAATCAGATTTTTCTGAGAAGTCTAAATCGGTGAAAATAAATAAGAAAGTGCTGCTGGAACATTGTAAAGACGTGACGTCATCAGATATGAAATTCGCGTTGGGATATTTATATTTATCTATGACAGTGACAGAAACGTCAGCATTCTCGCGGCTGGTGGCGTAGGTTGCGGCCTAGCAACAGAACGTGATCCTATCTTATTACGTCACATCCCCGATCCAGACGCCTTTCGAATTCTGCATATTTAAACTCTTATATTTCAAGAACCTCTTAACGAATTGATTTAAAATTTTGAATATGGCTTATTTTTATGAAGTATTTTGGATAGGTAATAGAAATTTGATTGATTTTTTTTTAAATGAGCCCATTGTTGAGACATTTGTAAGAACGTCAGTCCAAATCTCTGTCCCAGGTCGAACATGCTGTATTATTTTTTTTCATAATACCTTCCCTTGACCGTTTCCTTAAGTAAAGCACAACACCTCGTTTCGTCGTGATGTCAAGTAATCCCAGTATCCACACTTGTGGCACGACTCTGCCAATATTATATTTTCGCTTAGTCACCACACTTTCATCTATATGAACAATGTGACCAATGCCACTTAATTGGAATATTTCGGGCACTTGCAACAGCTTCCAAGAGGCAGTATCCCGAATAACTCGATACATTTGACACACTGTTGTCAGTCTTAGATTCAATAATCGAAATGCCACCCTTGGAGGCACGAGACAGGACAAAAAATAAATCAAAATCATAACTGTTCTTATCGGCACATGCTTATTTTCGAAAAAGATCCTTTCAAGATACTATATCGTTGACCACGAGAGCGACAATGAAAAGAATGACTTAGTATGGCTCCATTTTGCACAGTCAACGTGCAATAACGCCTACAACGACGAGCCGGACATCTTACAGGGTGACCACCTCTCCGGTTTTCACCCGGAGTCTCCGGATTTTCATAGCGGTTCTCCGTTCTCCGGTTTTTCAAATAAATCTCCGGTTTTCGTTCGTCGATAATAGCATTCCAATAATATTAATGGTTTGACTGGGTTAACAAGAGAGAGAATTTTAAAACATGTAGTTACTAAATGGTTGTCTTTGTTAAGTGCTCTTGAACGCCTTATCCAATGTTGGCCGGCTGTTAAATCCTATTTTTGGAACGACGGGAAAAAGAATGTCACAATGTCGTTTGGGAATTTGTAGAAAATCAAAAAGACGAGCTAAATGAAGACCTTCATGCTTATCTGACCTTGCCAGAATGTTATCTCCATTTTATCCATCATTTTATGACAGTTCTCAATAGCTCTCTCTTAAAACTTCAAAGCAATTCTTTAAACCAGCCTTGAACTTCATTCAGTTATGAAGGAAAACAATTTCTCCGGTTTGAAAGCGTCGCGCAAACCAGAGCGGTGGCGGGCGCGGTGGCGGTCGCGGTGGAGTAGGCGGTAAAATACTGTGCGTGTAAGTTAATTAAAGACCGCAAACAGAAGCGATCTGGCAAATACACGTACAGTATTTTACCGCCACCGCAACCGCCACCGCTCTGGTTTGCGCGACGCTTAATCCGGCTAAAAGGTGGTCACCCTGGACATCTACGGATAAGGCCGCATTCCTGTAGTTTTCTTAAGACACTCCTATTGCTTCAACGTCGACCAAATACATAAAAAATATCTTCGATAGAAACAATGTCCATTTTAACAACTTTTCAATGACAATTTTTATTTTTACTCACATTTAACGAACCAATGAAAATCCTCGGTTCCCTTGCAACCGTCTTAGGTTATGGGATGTTTTTCGATAAGACGCGGTGAAAAGGCCAAATTAATCGAAAAGACCAAAACATAAAGACCCCTCGTTTTTGCAGTATTACGTAACAATAGATACCTACATTTTAAAATCATATTAATTTAACGCATATAACTCATATTAGAATAAAAAAATTCTATTCAACAAATAAATAATTAAAATTAACACGACTATTACCATTATTTTATTAGTTTTGACTATTTAATCTCAATATAATTTTCTAATGCGAAACGCAGACGCGTCTCATAGCATAGATCTTTCAAAGGAATCCCGTTGCTAGTTGCTAGGGCAACGAGTAGATATGACGGATCAACTTCTAGATTATCCGCCATTTAAAAAAGTGCATTTATTTATTTAAAAACTACATATTATTTTTATTTAATGATTTATCCATTTCATGCATCGGTAAAATCACAGTTAACTTCCCTTGTTACTAAATAAATTCCAAATAAAAAATACACTTTTTCTAAACAAATAGTTATGAAATTGTCCAATAAAATATATCTACTTCTAGCGTCGCCGCCTTATCGAATCCCGTCGATGTAAAACTCAAAAATGCAATTTTCAAAATAATTTCTATAAGACAAATTTTCTATTACAATCAAGGAAAAGATTGTAAACGAAAATTTGTTTGATAGAAATTTTTGAAAATCATTTTTTCGGTTCAAATCAACGGTCTTTTCGATAAGACATCTCCGCTATCCATATCTTTCTGTTGACATGTTGACAATAACACGTAAACTCAACTTAGAGCTAGATCTAGCACGGTAACTAATCAGCCCAATGTATTATTTCACTTCACGCATGACCGTCCGCTCGCTTCGCTCGCTACGGGGGCTCAAAGAACAGGAACTAACTAAAACTAACCCAATACATGCCCAAAATGAAGAAAAAATACTTTTTACAAACATAACCTTAAACAAAAATTTTAAAAAGCTGACAGGAATTGAACCCCGGGCCGCCATATCACAGGTCTAGCATCTAACCACCGAACCGCCAGAGCACTTCCAGACAATTCATTGCACCGGAAAGACATCGGTAAACTGGAGGCTGATTAGTTACCGTGCTAGATCTAGCTCTAAGTGTAAACTCATGCCAATTTACGTTTTCACTTCGCTTCGTTTGTTTTTAGACAAGCGTCTACCTACAGCAAATTTTCGACCTTCGGACTAATATTTCACTTCACGCATGGCCCTCCGCTCGCTTCCAGGGCGCAACCAAAGAAAACTGACCCAAGGCAATGCCCAGAAATCAAGAAAAACAACTTTGAAAAATATCTGAATTAGCACGTACGCATGCGGGAAGGCTCACAATTCGTGTAGGTAGACGCTATTAGCAAAGGCAAATTCCTGCGCGAACAACAAAATCTGCCGCGGCGCGACGAAAAATAACACCAATATTGAACACCAATATTTGAAAAACAAATGCATGATCCCCAATTTTTATTTCATATATTGTGAAATAATTGTGTGCGCTAACGATTATTTGACATTTTAATTCGTGTGATGCTAAAGTGATATATCACCCAAACCAGAGACAGACAATGATGGAATTAAAACAGGTATGTTTTTCTACTAATTTTTTCTTTATTGCGGTTTTTTTTTAATTAGGTAAAAATATGGAAATAATATTTTGACAACCAAGTAATGAAATGTTTTTCTCTTGTTGCAGGAAGAATAGAATACAACCCAGTTTTCAGTAAAACCGCTCAAGGAGGTGCAAAAAAAATGTGCGGCAGCAAATGGTTAGTTCCAAATACTAAACTAAGCGCTCTGAATTTTGGCCGGTACGCTTGTATTACATGCTTATATCAAAACGTTCAACAAACATCAAGACAGATAGGCTGTTTTTGACACCAAACCCAACATAGAACACTCCACAGACCTTAGGATGGTTTTAAAATATCCCTGTCGGAAGAAACGAGCTCTCAAAATGGACAAAAGAAGCTGCGAATAGAACTGGTTTAAACACAAAAGATAACAAAATTACAAAGCACTCACTAAGAGCAAGAGCGACAGCTGTCAGCAACCTAGCAAAAGCAGGGATCGAAGAGCAACAGCTGATAAAAATAATAGTCCTACGGCCCGCGTACATTTATGCAACGATTTAAAGAAGTTTCGTTATATCGACATTCCATTGTACCCCTATCATGTAGTTACGTATGAGGTGTCAGCTGGCTAGGTAGCAGTGGGGGTGGCCGTGAGAGGGTTGAAAATATAGAAAAAAAATAGTGACCTGAAATCATTTCAAGAATCACGAAACATTTATGCAGAAAAGGTTATGTTAAATAATGAACAACATTGCACATTGTCAGCTGGGCGGGGGGCGGTGGATTAATTGTCAGCTAGGGGTTCAAAGTGGTCAAAAATGCGAATCATAGAAACGATTTCAAGAATTATGAAACTTTGGTGGATGCTAATATTTATAGTGAGATTTACGAAAAAAACTGTCAGCTGCATGTATGTGGGTGGAAAAGTTGTCAGCCGATGCAGTTAAGGTCGCGCGCACTGCCTTCCGGCGCACCTACGCACCGTACCTTTATCGCCCAGCTGACAATTTTTCCACCCACATACATGCAGCTGACAATTTTTTTCGTAAATCTCACTATATATATTAGCATCCACCAAAGTTTC
>JAEQML010078797.1:0-12264 GCA_016904865.1 Pissodes strobi | reverse complement strand
CGTCAAGATTTCTCTTTTTACTTTTAGATTTTAAAGGGGACTTCTCAGGTTTTTCACCATCGTTAACAGATAATTCATGTGAATTTCCAGACTTCCTTTTCGGAGATTTAAATTTGGCAGGTTTGGGGCTTTTAACTTTTGAATACCCATTCACATTTGTTTCAACAGGTTCTTTTTTAACACTACCATGCTTCTTTTTAGGGGAAACTTTTTTAGGGGTCTTGAAACTTTTACCTTCAGTAGATTCGCTTTCGACTGCTGGTTCTGGAAATTCTTTTTTAATTGGCGTAAAACTTTTCTGAATTAATTTGGTTTTATTAGGCGTTTTTTTACCAGAAATTAATTCTGCTAAACTTCCTACGCTATAATCCATTTTAAATCTGGGAAAAGCGAGTGAGACGGTGATCTAAATCGTTAACAGAATCGTTTTTTACGTAGACGTAGAACGTTTGTATTTGTAGATCAACATTGAAAAAAAACTCAGTTTTAAAAGAAAAGAAAACGAGGCTAGATTCCCAAAGCTATAACCTAGTTCTTCTCTCTGCTGCTAACATTTTGTGGCTTCAGCTGCCCCGACTATCTGCTCATTAAACTCGGTAGTTCGGTACATTGTAAAAGAAAATTATTAAACAGGTATGCGAGATTTCAGTTCATAGTGCACTTGTGAATGAGAGGCGCGTGATTGTCTAGCTACGTGAGGTGACGCATGTCTTCGCGATGCAACCAGTTGTTTGCAAGTCAGCAGATGGTCTAAGGGTCTGCATGGTTAGCCTTCACTTCGGCGACCCGGGTTCAAATCTCGTCGGTTTTGGTTTTTTTTTAAGTAAACAGTTTTTTTCTTGATTTTTGGGTATGGCTTGGGTTAGCACTTGGTTAGTTTCCTTTTCTTGAGCCCCGGAGCAAGCGGAGAGCCATAAACTTGCCAATTGCATGCATTCACAAGTGCACTACGAACTGAAATATAGCAACAGGTATCCACTATATAACTGGAACATTATTCATAAAAACTACTTCCCTAAACCATCAACTTCAAATAACAGCAGGATTGGCATACAAAACGCTTGAAATACTTTTAAAGTGGATAATTTTCATATTTTTGTAAAAGAATGAGGAAAATCGTTTGACTTATAATTTAAACTTAACATGCTGACAAAGGGGAATTTGCTCTTATGCTTATTGTTAAATGAATGGCCGTTCATTCAATTGATTTTCAATCTGTATAACTTGTAACATTCAATTTTTTTCCATATGGATATAAAAAATTGAGCGTGTCTGCTAGTACTCGAGACACTGATGTGTAAACATATCCTTTATCGACATGAACATCTTATAAGCCGCGTGACGCCTGAATATAGGTAACCTCTTATTTAAAATTGGTTGCCTATATTCTGACGTTAGAAAGAACGCGCTGAAGTAGCTGCGCATGGTTATGATGTCAGATTGGCTTTCACATTTCCGTCCCATTTGCCGAGATTTAGCCTCATACTGTGCGTCGTATAAGCTGTTTACAGATCAAAAATCCGACAACAATGACGGACAGTTGATACATATCGTTGAAGAGCCTTTCGAGAAAGGATAAACAAATATGGATGACTGGATTGAAGATGAATTTGTAAACGGTTTTAAGATATCCAAACGATCATGGGAGGCACCATAACAGAATTCTGTTCACGAATGCCATAAAATACAAATATAAATTCACGAGAAAAGGTTTAGCTATGTTGATATAAGTTTTGAGTAGTTTTCCAATTGACAATATTTCACTTCACGCGTTGCCCTCCGCTCGCTTCGCTCACTCCGGAAGCGCAACCAAATAAAACTAACCCAATCTAACCCAAAATAATGCCCAAAATCAAGAAAAATTAACTTTGAAAATATCTGAATTAACACGTAAGCATGCGCGAAGGCTCAAAATTGCGGTAGGTAGACGCGAATATCTTAGAGTAAATCAAGAATTTAAATATGAGTTCATTTGCGGATTAACTTTTACCTACAGAAGTGGCCTTTAGTCAACTTTTCAGCAAAATCGTTTAATGACATGTTTAATCCGACCGTAATCGGATAGACTTCCAATTGTAGGAGTAGAGTGGAACTAATACACTGAAATCTGTCTTTGACTGAAATAGCAACCAAAAAAAGTAAGAGGTGAAGCGTATTTGGCCATTTACGGATAGCCGCAGATACGGCAACTAACGAACCTGACCAATAACGCATGGCCCTCAGTTTACCCATGTATTGTGTTTTTGGGATCGCAAGACTTTCTTGCGAGAGTACTGGCGCTCCCTGGAAACGTCCCTTGGACGGCTAATCCTTCCACCACTGAATCTAAAGGGAACCAAAACATAGACGAGCAAAAATCTCAAAGGCTCTTTTCGGAGCCACCTCTGACTATAGTGACCATAAATATCGAGGGAATTATCCACAATAAGCGAGAAATCCTGGCTGATTTTTGCAGGACCCACAGATGCGACATACTGTGCATGTGTGATATCTAACAGCACACAGGCCAAAGATCGATGGGATGCAGCTTATCATAACGGCCAAGTGCGAAACACGGCAGTGCTATCCTGGTCAAGAACGATATCTTAGTGACATCAGCTGAAAAAACATACCATAATGAGACCGAAGTGCTTACAATCAAGGTCGTACAATTCACAGTTACCTCTATATATAGGCCGCCCGGGAAAGATTTTGTCTTTACTGCTCCAGGAAACTGCACTTCCCTGGGGAAGTTTGTGCTGGAAGACTTCAACAGCCACAACGTTCTGTGGAGCTACCAATCTACAGACAAAAGTGGTGACTCAGTAGAGGAATGGGCTGAACAAGAGAACCTGGCACTGATGCATGACCCAAAGCTTTCGTACTCCTTTCAGAGCAAAATATGGAAGACAGGATACAACCCCGACCTCACGTTCACTAGTACAGCCATAGAGAACCGATGTGTTAAGAAAGTATATAGACCGATCCCAAAAACACAATACAGGCCCGTAGGAATAAGCGTCTACAATGATATTTAAAACTCCTAAAATTCCCTTCAAACGTAGATTTAACTTTCAGAAAGCTGACTGGACAAAATACACAAATAACCTTGACATAAAGGTCCAAAGCTTAGCCGCAATAGAAAACTACGACACATTTATGGAATATGTGAAATCCATCTCTCAGAAAGTCGGAAACATACACCTAGAGGATGTCAACAACACTATATATCAAGGCTGAATGACGAAGCAAAAAACGTAATGTCGCAATACACAGAAGACTACGATAAGGACCCATTTAGTGAAAGTACAATAGAGGTAGGCGAAAAACTACACCAAATACTTAGTGCTTCAAGACTAAAAAAATGGAGTGAAACCCTCGAAAAAATGGATTTCATGCACACACAGCAGTAAGCGGGCTTGGAATACAATAAAAAAAAAACTCAATGGGGACCCCATAGGGTTCCCAACCGTCCCGGTTTGGCCGGGATTAAGCAGGAATCAGAAAGTTTGTCCCGGCGAAAATTTTTCCTTGGCCGGGAGTTAAAAAATCCCGGAAATCCTAAACTTAACAATATTCGGAAATTTTGGTTTATACGGCAACACTACGAACTGCGACGTCCATTTTGCTATTTGCGCTTTGCCCACGAGAAATTGAGTGGGGTGATTTCGCGACGATGCCTATTAAAATATTGTCTATAATGTCTATGCACTCTATGGAGGTCTGTACACGTACGCTACTCAACCCACCTTTGGATATTCAGTCTCATGATTTTGCCATCAAACTTTGATATTTTTTTTGAACATTTTCGAACTTCTCATGAATTTTTTTCGAACTTTATTGATTTGTAGTTTCAATAAACTGTTTTAATAGTTTACTCTTCTGAAATGGATAAGTACCTACTTAGTCATTTCTTCAAGTGCGCAACATTTGTCATTCAAGAGGGCGCCGAATCCTTGTTTTTTAAACGATTTTAACGACTTTTGAGTAAAAATTGGGCGTGGCACCCCCAGAATTTTCCGCCTTCACCACAGCCTACAGCGAGCTTTTTCGTGGAGCGAGCCGCCACTGAAAAACAATTCTCCCGAAATGGTCGATGCTTAAGTTGGGAACCCTAGGACCCCATAGAAATCAGACAACCGTGTGCAGTGAGTCCAAACCAGGTTGCCCACCAACTCCTCTTAAATGACAAAACCAGCAAATGCAAAGCCCCAAAAATTAAAAGGAGACCGGAAATGGAAACAGACCTTCTCAAAAATCCATTTACCATCTTAGAGCTTGAAAAGGGGATAAACAGCATGAAAAATGAAAAATCGCCTGGGGGGATGAGATGTTAACAGAACAAATCAAACACTTCGGCCCTAAGACAAAAAGATGGCTATCGGCCTTTATGAAAACTGTAAGAATACTTGTCAAATACCAAAACAATGGCGTAAATCAAAAGTAATTGCGCTTCTCAAGCCCGGAAAAGATCAAGAGCTACCGAGCAGTTACCATCCGATATCTTTGTTATGTCACCTCTTCAAGCTCTACGAACGTCTTATTCTAAACCTCATCCAGTTCCATCTAGACTCAAAACTTATTCCCCAACAAGTGGGCTTCAGGCCAGGAAAATCCTGTACAGGCCATGTATTGAACATTACCGAACTTATATAGAAGACGGTTTTGAGCGGAAAGTCGGCATTGGTCGACCTCGCAGCAGCTGATGATACCATCAATCATAAGACACTTTTGACCAAGGTATACGACATATTAACGGACTACAACCTTACCAGAACAGTCGAATCACTACTATGTAACAGACGCTTCTACGTCATGCTAAATAGAAAGAAAGGCAGATGGTGAACACAAAGAAATGGTTTACCACAGGGGAGTGTACTGGCCCCTTCTCTTTTTAACATATACACCAACGATCAACCAATACATCCTGAAGCAAAACATTTTGTATATGCTGACGACCTTGGTTGGCATTACCGTACAAGGCAAAACTCACGAACAAGTGGAAATAAAACTGGAAGAAGCCCTACAAATGATGTCAGACTACTACAGGCAAAACTCACTAAAACCAAATCCTATTAAAACTCAGGTGTCGGCCTGGGAGGGGCAAGCACTGGAGCACATAAGCAAACCTAGATACCTCGGAGTTGTTCTCGATCGGTCTCTCACGTACAAATACCACTGCCAAAACATCATAAAGCAGAAAGTCACTACCAGGAATAACCTCCTTAAAACTGACAGGGAGCAAGTGGGGAGCAAACCCAAAGGTTTTTAAGAACAACAGCTGAAGCCATGAGTTTCTCGACAGCGGAGTATGCTTGTCCAGTATGGGGTAGATCCAAACATGCAAAACAAGTCACGACGGCATTAAATGACACCTGCCGAATAATCACCGGCTGCACGAAAGCTACTCAATTACCATTACTATTACTATACAAAGTAGCGGGTTTTGCATCTACGGAAAATCCAATACCTGGAAAGGTTTAAACAGAAGTTTGAGGAACTACAAGGGTCTAGCCGGCTGCAGTCGAGAAGTCGTTTTATGAGGTCTGTCGACATAGAACCCCCAGAAAACTACACTCTGCATCAAAAGCCCTCACAGTCTCACAGGGAGTGGAGCTGGATTTTGAAACCTGGCGCATGCTTAACCGCATGCGTACCGGCGTTGCCCCTGTTAAATCCAACCTGGCGAAATGGGGCATAAAAGCACCGGATGATGACGTCCCGTGCGGGTGCGGAGAAGTGCAGAATTTAACGATGTGAATGCACTCTCGATGATTTGCGGCTCGCTTGACGTAGAGATTTTGGGCCGCAAACTTGTAATCGTTCAGATTCGGACACGAAAAAGTAAGGAGAAGGAATAACAGCAGGATTTGAATTTTAATAACCGTAAATTTATTTTTCATAACTAGCTTTTGATTTGAGACGAAAATTTGGTAACTGAATACCTTAAAAATTGAAGTATTTGATGCAATAATTTAAATAGTTTTCATTTTCTGTCGTTATAGGTACCTATATTTTTGCCAAATATTTTCCATAATAGTGTGCCAGTAAGGTAAAAGTTATAACATGATTTTTGATGATAGTTGCATCCAATGGATAGTAATTATGCATGATACAAAGGAAACTTTCAACATTGGAAGTAGGAAGTAGACGTGTATACAATTTCATATCAAACTTATTTGTATTAAGTTATTTATTTATTTTACATTTTAGTTCTTTCTTTCCTCCAAAATATGGAGTTGGCTGCCACTTTTTTACTATCAGCGCCGTACTCCAGCAAGACCACGCGTCCGGGCTTAGCTAGCTAGCCCTTGGTGGACGGTGGTACTAACGATAGAATCGCCAGTATGGCGGGTATGTACCCCTGGAAATTCAGAACTTTCACAAAAAACGTTATCTAAATTTTAAAACTGGCACATCTAAGATGGCGGCTAAAATCCTGCATACGGCACAGACAAAAATTATCCCACGGGGGCATCCGTTCCCCCCCGGCTTAAGTACCGGCGTGAATGGGGACTTTTCTGGCTAGGAGACCCGATTCTTCCTCGGGGAGAAAAACGATCACTAAACGTTTACCACGTGTACGCCAAATGGCCTGTGCCTGTGCCAAAGACTTACGTCTAGGGGCTGACCCATAACTCTCAGCGGCAGCAATGTGGGTTGCCTAAATTCACTTTTCGCATGGCCCTCCGCTCGCTACGGGGGCTCAAGAACAGAAAACTAACCAAGTGCTAACGCTAACCCAAACTAACCCAAGACATACCCAAAATCAAGAAAAAAACTGTTTTGAAATATAACGAAAAAAAAAATAAAAAAAAAACGACGGGGTTTGAACCCGGGTGGCCGGCTAACCATTCAGATCCATAAACCATCAGGGGATATACAAACGACTGGTTGCTTTGCGAAGTACATGAAAACAGTTGACTGCGCAAGCCTGCTCCGAGTTATGGGTCAGCCCCTAGACATAAATGTGCCAGCGGGAACAAAAGAGCCGCTACGGGAAGTGTTACCTCGACCGAAGACGAATCGGGAGTCCATTTTAATTCTGTTGATATTTAGTTCTTTCTCCTGCCTTCTCAACTATATATTATGATTATGTATGCTAATTATTTGGTACATAATAACCTTGATCCAGTAATATGAATTGTACCATTATTTTTGTAAATGTACCATAATTTCGAGCCGTATGTACCATTATTCAACGACGCATAGTTGGCAACGCTGATTTCGAGGTTAGTTTCGGTCATTCTTCATTTTCATAATTCATTTTCGATTCAGAGCTTAGATAGTACGGTCGTGTTTTGTGGTTTCTTGTTTCTTTTCCTGGGTGTTTTGGAATTGGATTGATTCTTGATTCCATATTCTTATTCTTATTACACTGTGAACTGAAAACTACTGAATCTATTTAATTGCGCTTGGGTCTAAGTTATCGAATAATTTACTAATTCTTTGGCAAAATGGCAACTAAAAACAGAAGTGGAGCCTTTGAGGATTTATCGAACGTCGAATTTGAAACCAGTGAAGATGTGGACGTTATTGATAAATTCTCTAGTATGCATCTCAAAGAAGAATTAACAAGGGGAATATATGCATATGGTGAGTACACATTTCTATAATTAACCATATTAGAAAGGCCTAACCCATCTGGGTCAATTCTTGGCCTTGTTTCAGACCTAGGCTGACCAGATATACTCTTTTTAAGACTATTATACTCTTTTTGAACATCAAATATTCTTTTCTTGTCCGATATATTCTTTTTTCCAAGAGCCAGAATATCCCTCATAAAAAGTTGGATTTGTTTAAAAAGCAACCGCTGATAATCTGGTTAGTTAGTTTTGTATTTTAAGAAAATGCCTGTCTGATTTTGTTTCGTGGATAAGTTTCTATTATAATCACATTAACGACTTTTATTTAAAATACTTATTCTATTGTTTACATGCCTTTAAGTTGTTGTATTTTTGATTTATATTAATAGGTGATCTCAGATTTTTTGGGCTTAGTTTAACTGCTTAACTTTGGGAACATCTGTAGTGTAATAATTACTATAAACAAAGTTTGGGTTGGGCATGGTCCCCACAAATTTTTCAGGTGGGCCCTACAAATTGGTCATAAGGGGCCCCATGACCTTTTTGTTTTTTTAAACGATTTTAACGACTTTTGGGTGAATATTGGGTGTGGCATCCCAAAAATGTTCTGCCTCCAGCAGGGGCCCTCCACCGACGATATTTCTTTAGTTATGGTTTCTTGTGTATACTCTTTTGCCTCTAAACATTTCTGGTCAGCCTATGCAGACCCGGTTTACAAATTCTAGCTTATAAAAGTCTTAAGTACATATTTTTGATGCTTTAGATATTATTACTAGGAAAAGAAAGGGTTTGATTCCCAATCATAACACAATTACCATTTCTAGGTTATTTATCATATGTTAATCTCTTAACCTTTAGAACCTTTTTGTTTTGTTTTTTAACGATTTTAACGACTTTTGGGTGAAAATTGGGCGTGGCATCCCAAAAATGTTCTGCCTCCAACAGCGGCCCTTCACCGATGGCATTCCTTTAGTTATGGTTTCTTGTATTTTAAAAAACAAGTTAAGGAATTCTGACTCTGACTGTGGCCTTTTACTCTCTAGAGGAGTACTTCTTATCTCTTCTGCCTAATAGGTTTTAGTTTTTAATCTTTTAAAACATTGAGCAGCCTTGTGACTTTTCGACTTTTATATATTTTTTTAATTTTGCCCTTTTACTTTAGTTTTTCTCAAATAAAAAATTGATATATTCTTAAACTATTAATAGAACTAGGTATATCTAAAAGTTCTGCCTCATACATAAGCCATTGTAAGAGGTAAGCACTGGGGAGCGCCAATATCTGCAGGTCCACGAAGGCCTGACGACAGTCCTCTCGGTAGCCCAACCCAGCCATTAGCCTTATGCTCCTTCTTTGTAATTTAAAGACTTTGATGGCATGAGGGGAATGACCCCATTCAAGAATCGCATAGCCCATGACCGAGCTGAAGTAGCCCTGATACGCTGCTAGTATACTCTTTTTGGAATCCTGAAAGATTTCTTATCAGGTACACTGACTTAGAAAGCCTGCCACAAAGCTGCTGAATATGGCACTCCCATGCCATTCTTGAGCTCAAGAAGACACCCAAAAATTTTACCTCATCAGAGCAGTCTCTAGGAAACGGTGGTCTACTTTTCTCCTCTTCAGGCTGAAAGTTATGCACTGTGTTCTTTCCCCATTCAGACACAGTTTATTTGCAAGAAACCAGTTTTCGATGGTCACAGTAGCCTCTTTAATTCCAGAAACATCTATTTGGGATGGGTGGTAGGTTGTAAAAATAGTGGTGTCATCTGCAAAAGGAATCAGCCCCTCTATTTCCTGTAGGTAGGCAAGATCATTCATGAAAATAAGAAATATGATCGACCCTAAATAATACCATTAAAATGGACTGACTGTGTGCGGTCCGACAGGTATGAGGATATTAATTGAATACTCTCTGGCTGAAAACCATAATGGGGTAGTTTGGAAAGAAGATATTATGTGAGATGCAGTCAAAAGCTTTGGTCAAATCCAAACATGAGGCATAGCTATTAAGTCCCTCCTCAAAACCCCCCAAAACACGTCTCACAGGACAGTCAATGGCTAGGGTAGTGCTCCTTTTGTTTCTAAAACCAAACTGATTTTGAAAGAAGAGATTGTTTTGTTCAAAATGTGCACTTATTTGTTTTTTCAAGACCTATTCATAATAATTCATTGGATCCTTTGTTTTTATATATAGGTACAATTTTGGCAGTTTTCAGCACCTGAGGAAATACATTACAGTCAATAGCCTGGTTTATAAGTTTTGTCAAAGGGAACAAGATGAGATTTTTCAGTTTTTAATATTTTTGCATTGATGTCATAGCAGTCCTTGCTTTTGCTTGGTTTTATTTCATCAATCTTCTGCCTTACCTCATTAAAGGAGACATGGGAGAAATTAAAAGGAATGTGACTTGCATTTTCACAAAGGTATTCCGAGAAATGCTTATTGGATGTGGGAAGGGATATATGATAGAGAAAAACCTATTGAAGGACAATGCATCCAGAAATGAGGAAGATCTTGAGGTGGGGGAGGTTTGATTACTCTTTATAACATGCCACATGGCCGATTGGGGGTTTTCAGCATTCTTAATGTAATTGTCGTAAGCTGACTTTTTGGCTCTTGACAGCTCTAGGTGGTAGGTGGCTCTATATTCTTTGACAGTCTTAAGAGCCATGCCATAAGCACAGGATTTTGCTTATTTAAAGAGTATGTTTTCTAAATTATATTGTTAAACCACTCTAGGTGAAAACATTTTTTATTTTGATCAACTAATTTGGATTTTAAAGGTAGAGCTTTCTCAACTGACGAGGTAATTATGTCAATAAAGATTCGAAATTTATTTTCTATGTCAAGTGAAGTGAGGGGTCACAGATAAAATCCCAGGTTTGCAATTCAATAGTATTGCCTAAACAAAATAGTCCATACTCAGTAATTGGCCTATAATTTATTCTAGTTTTACTCTTTTTATCAGTAAGCATATCATACCTAACCAGAATACCATCATGATAGGATAAAAATTGTAAATTTATCTTTTTGAAGAAGTAATTGACTGTTGGATGTTGGTATCAATATAGCTAATGATATTCGGATCATTTGTTCTATATTCCAGTTCCATTTATTAAGATTAGATACCATAAAACACCTCTGAAATAAGATGAGTTGCAGTATGTCTTTTACCTAAGTAGTATTCATCTTAAAATTTGGGGACTATACCTATTGAAAACTAAAAACTGACTATTATAAGTTATAATTTAATATTCATATTATTTTTATGAGGGATTCTAAGGGGTTTCGCGTTGAAAAGTACATGTTGGTTTTTATACTTTAAGTTTTTAATTAGCATGAAATTATTTATGCAGAGAGGTCGTTTCGGTATATGTCCAAGTCATAATCTTCTTCTTCTTAGCTCTCATAGCATTAGATAAGAAATTCTTCATGCATTACATCAGTAACTTTGCAGGTAGCATAACTAAGACTTTTACCCATACCAGTACACCAGTAATGCTCTGCTAACATTAAATTTTCTTAACTGCAAATTTCTCTATTGACATCTTATGCAGAAGATTACATAAGAGCCTGAGTTACTTCAGTTAGATAATAAATAGCATTTTTTTTTAGGTTTTGAAAAACCTTCAGCTATTCAACAGAGAGCTATCAAACCAATCATGAAAGGAAGAGATGTCATTGCTCAAGCTCAATCCGGTACCGGTAAAACCGCTACATTTTCCATTGCAATTTTACAGTCAATAGATTTGACTGTACGTGACACACAAGTTCTTTGCTTGTCACCAACAAGAGAATTGGCAGTACAAATCCAAAAGGTTATTCTGGCCCTTGGCGATTTTATGAACGTCCAGTGCCATGCCTGCATTGGAGGTACAAATCTGGGGGAAGACATCAGAAAATTGGATTATGGACAACATGTTGTCAGTGGGACACCAGGAAGAGTATATGGTGAGTAACATTTGAGTACTCGTTTGCAGAACATTTTAACAATTCCCCTAAAAATGTTTAGGTATTCTGTAGGCTAATGATTGAAGCTAGGGTAAATCCTTGTAATCTTACGTCTTAAACGTTTGAAATCACCATCCCAATAAAAGAATTATCCTGGGTAAATCCAAACATAGAAATGTTTTAGATGTGCTTTTTAAAATGAAATTGGTGGCAAATATTGCTGAATAATGTGATGTTCTTAAATATGTATTTTGTATTTACTCACTTTTAATTTAATTTTTAAATCTTATTTTTACGTCTAAAAACTTTCTCTTTAGTACATTAAAAGTTATAAATATTTCTAACTAAGTTGAGTTTTTACCAATTACTTTTATAGATAGTAATTTAAGTTTTAAAATTGTCAACTGACCCCTACATTTTAAATGGTTTCTTTTTTTTGTATGAGGGCTATAATTTCTTAAATAAACATTTTTAGATATGATTCGAAGAAGGGCCCTACGTACAAGAGCAGTAAAGATGTTGGTACTTGATGAAGCTGATGAAATGTTAAACAAGGGATTCAAAGAACAAATTTATGATGTGTACAGATTTTTGCCACCATCCACCCAAGTTGTCTTGATTTCCGCTACGTTGCCCCATGAAATTCTGGAAATTACCTCCAAATTTATGACAGATCCCATTCGTATCTTGGTAAAACGTGATGAATTGACACTTGAAGGAATCAAGCAGTTCTTTGTCGCCGTTGA
>JAEQML010078796.1:0-12264 GCA_016904865.1 Pissodes strobi | reverse complement strand
TAAACGATAATTATCAACGGAAATTTTAACATTATTAGTAAGATCGTACTTCTATCTTGGTATCGTACCGGATAGGACTGGCTGGTGTGCCCAGGAAGCGCACTGCGACTTTTCTTCCGCGATTAACGGATACAATCATTTATTGATTGGCTTGCTTCTTACGATTTTAGTAATTAGTAAAGGCCGCTTAGAGCTCTCTCATTGTATTTTTTCAGTTTCCGGGGACGGACCCCCGGCCGTTATTGTTAATAAAATGGACCAGGACGACGACTGCGTGTCCTTAAAGTCAGAGGACCTCAGGTCCCATGCACCGAGCGATAAAGTGCTCAATAAAGTCCGGTAGATTCACAACAAATTAGCCATAAACACTGCAACTTGCACAGATTGTGCACAATCACATTCTGAGCTGCAAAGCATCTCAGGAAAGACAACTGAGCTAATTATTCCTCAACTCAACAGTGCTATCGATCACCTGAAAGCCATGCACAAACTTAAACCGTCATCAACCACTCTAAAAAAGGAGGTAAAGTCTAAAATAGACACCGGTAGGCATGGTGCAAAAAAGAGTAGGAAAGAAGTGCCCTCCGACATGGAGGTGTCGACTGACGAGAGCAGGAAAAGGCCTGCGAATAGCCCACTGAATATAAGTGTCAACATAAGCGACTCAGAAAGTAGAGCATCTGATCATTCAATAATGCCTACAGACAATGAGAAAGAGCCTTTTAAAGTACCCTATAAGACCATAGGACTAAAGAAGAATATTCGCATAGTAAACCTGGACTTTGGGGCACCCTCTAGTGTCCCAACCAAGAATAAATACGACGCTTTATCTGACCTAGACGACGATGACAGCAGCACAATATCAACTGCTGCTGGCACGTCTAAACAAGCGGCACAAAGAACTAGCCAAAGGCTAAAGAAAAAGGCACAGGCCACCATTAAGGTCAAACCAGGCCCCCCACCCCCAATTGTCCTGCAAGGCAAAGTAACAAGCCACAGGAAGATGCAAGAGGACATGCAGCGTATGCATATCACCAAATTTAGCATAAAATACGCTAAAAATAGCACCATCCTGTACTTTGAGGAAGAAAAGGATTGGCAAGTGTTCAAGAGGAACTGCGATAGTGAGAGCCTCAAATACCACTCATACGCTGAGAGAAATCAGAAGACGAGAGGGTATGTCCTACGGGGACTGGACGGGGACATACCCCTCGCTGAGATAAAGAGACAGCTCCAGGACGAATACGAGCTATCTGCGAAGAACGTCTTTGAAATGAGGAAGACGCAGGTGCCGCTATATCTCATTGTATTAGACGCCACAATCACTCTAAAGCGTCTCCAGCACGATGTAAAAACCCTCATGAACATCAAGGTATCGTGGGAAAACAGAAAAAGCACTAAACCAATTATGCAGTGCCGCAGATGCCAGGGGCATGGGCACAGCATGACCTATTGTAGACGTGATTTTAAGTGTTCCAAGTGTGGACTGGGGCATGAAATCACGTCATGCACGTCAACCACAGTAAAGTGTGCAAACTGTGGAGGCCCACACAGGTCTATTAACCCGGAGTGCCCTGTATATACGTTCAAACTGAACCAGTTACAAGCCGCCACAGCCCCTAAGACAGCACCAAGGAAAAATAAGCTCGTTCCAGCACCCTTGCCCGCCACGCCGGCCTGGCAGGGGCAAGGTCGACAGAACCAAGGCCGGGGTATAAAACCAAGTGGACAACCCCCGCAACAATAGCAGGAGAGACGCCCGCCGACCCACCCCCCGCAACAATCGACCTACGAGGCCGATTTCCCTAATGCACTTAGAGCTGCCATTCCGCAAGCGCAGAGCAGCTCAAAAGAACCACCGTTAAGACAAAACAGGGTAAGTACCAATTCTGGCAATGTTACAGATCAAGTATTGAATTTACAAAGCGTAGTTAACGAGATAAATTCGCTCGTAAACATATCTGAGTTGTTCTTCGCCTTAGACGAATTCTGTTCCATGCTTAGGTCGTGCGAGGGCGACAGAGTTCGTATCATGCAAGGAACGATTCAGTTTTTCTCGCATGAGATCAATAAATACAAGCTGTCTTTTTAGTTTCCAATGTATGTCATAAATGTATTGTCCTGGAATTGTAACGGCATCAAGCAAAAACTCGGCGAATTTAAGCATTTTTTGCATACATCCAACTTTCAGGTTGTTTTTCTGCTCGAGACTTTTTTGTCCCCGGACTTTTTGTTGAAGGTCCGAGGGTATACCATCGAACGCCTAGATAGGCGGGGCCTCGGTGGAGGAGTGGCCTGTCTAGTGCACAGGTCGCTGAGATATAAAAGACGCCCCCAGCTAAATTCACGCATTGAATACGTAGCCATCGAGCTGGACGGCGGCCTGTGCATCACCGGCGGTTATGCTCCCCCATCGATGCGTCTCACCGAAGACGACTTCGCAGTATTTTTACAACCGGGTAAAAAGTCCGTACTCATTGGCGACTTTAACGCGAAACATATAGAATTCGGTGATGCACAATCAACGAGCAAAGGCGTTACATTACGCAACCTATTAGAAAACAACCTGGAAATCCAATACCATCGAACAAGATTCCACACGTACCACAGTGGAAACACGTCTTCGTTCCTGGACGTAGCGTTGACCCGGGGAATGGCAGGAATAGCATCACCTAAAGTCATCGACAACTTAAACTCGGACCACCTGCCAATCAAGATGAGCCTAGCTGGCGCTAGGCGGCCGGAAGCCTATGGGACATTTAGGTCCTATAAAAATCTTGACTGGCGGGAGTTTCGACAGAGGTTGAACGAGGCTACTGTCATCCCCGGACAAATCGAAACGATTCAGGAATTAGAGACCGCTGTTGACACTATAACCAACAACATCCAGCGCGTCCGTGACGCCCTATGTCCGGTATTTAGGAGGAGACCATTCGTGGATACTCTCCCTAACGAAATCCTAGACCTCATTAGTTTCCGGAACCGAATTCGGCGCAGATGGCAGAGGAACCGCGCCGCTACTGACAAGCTCAGGGTTAATGCCCTGACTGAGCAGATTAGGGTAAATATCCGAAATTACAGAGATGCGTCATGGATGAAGTTTGTGAACGAGCTTGGCACGGAGGACGGCTCCCTGTGGAAGCTTGCTAGGCAGGTTAGGGGAGGCCCAGTCGACATTCCCGCCATCTCACACAATGGCGAGGTCATCCTTAGCGACCGTGGGAAGACTGAGGCCTTCGCTGACTTCCTGGAGAGCGTACACAGGGAATCACCTGATACCGTGCCATTGCACGCTCAAGTAACAGAGGTAATAAGGCCCTTCTTAAAACGTTATCCTATCCCGCCCTCTGTAATGGATAAGCTCCGAGTTACCCCGTCAGAGCTTCGCGGTGCTCTCGGTCGTCTGCCAAAGAATAAGGCTCCGGGACCTGATACCATCCCTAACCTTCTCCTGAAAAACCTACCCAACAAAACCCTTATTCAATTAATGCATATAGTAAACGCTATACTTCGCCTGCAACATTTTCCTAGCTCCTGGAAGATCGCGTACGTGGTACTGTTCCCTAAGCCCGGGAAGGATCACAAACTCACCAGCTCATATCGCCCTATTTCGCTACTGAACACCATGAGTAAACTCACGGAGCGACTCATATTGTCTAGGATGAACGGGATAGCCCTGAACCGTCGTGTACTCCCTCGGGAGCAGTTCGGTTTTGGCAGCGGACATGGCACTAGCATGCTCGCTGCGAAGATCGTACAGGACATATACGACGGATTCAACATAGGGCATTGCACATCCCTATTACTCCTAGACATTGAGAGAGCGTTCGACCGGGTATGGCATAATGGTCTGCTGCACAAGCTTTTCATTAAGCACGAATTTCCCCTGCATTTTGCAGCACTATTAGCGTCGTACCTGGCCGGGCGCGCTTTCTCGGTAAAAATAGGCAAATCACTCTCTTCCCGGAGAGAGATTAGAGCGGGGGTACCACAGGGAACGGTACTGTCGCCACAGCTATTCAGCTATTACATAGCAGATCTTCCGTCCCACCCTGAAACGTCCCTAGCGTTCTACGCGGACGACACGGCCCTATATTCCCACTCCAACACAGCGCAGGAGGCGACAGACAAACTGACTGCTCATATGGAGCTAATAACTGAATACTACGAAAATTGGAAAATACGATTGAACGCCAATAAAACGGAATTGGCCGTATTTACCAGGAAGAGGACTAACACTGAGACAGCACCCATCATTATAAATCACACCCCTATCCCATCAAAAAGCTCCGTCAAATACCTGGGAATCATTCTTGATTCGAAACTCAACTTCGGCAAGCATATAGCGCACATACAAGTCAAAAACAGGGATGTACTGCAGAAGTTGAGGCCTCTAATCAGGAATGGTTCCTGCCTCAGCCCTCGCAACAAACTCACCCTATATAAGTCCATTGTTCGGCCATACTTGACGTATGGGGCACCGGTTTGGTGTTCAGCGGCCGACACGCACCTCAAGAAATTGCAAGTCCTGCAAAATAGACATCTGAGGGCCGTCTTCTCGGCGGGCCGGTATACCAGGACTAGGGACTTGCATGCCTGGGCCAACATTGAATATATCAACGAATATGTTGACAAAATGGCCTGCAAGTTCTTTACTACTGGGATACGAGGCTCGCCGGGAACGACTCATATTGCAGACTTGAGGTATGGGTCGGCTAATAGACCCAAGCACGGTCCTATACACCGGCGTACAAACATGTACTTTCTGGAGCCACGGCCGCCAGAATAATGGACTTCCCGTCAACCCGCATCCCTCCAGACCCATCCCTATCAACCCCTTCAGTGCCCCTGGGGTCGCAAGGAATTGTCGACTACCAGGAGCACAGAAGCTAACCCGCAATCCAACGACGCACGGCCACCCAAGGCAGGCCCCCCTCCACCACACGTTTTGTGTGGTGGGCGGGGCTTGTTAAGGGACTTGGCCATACTATAAATACTTACAGACTAACGAAAACACAGCAGTACAAACGCTGCTCTCACGTCGCCACCATGCTCCCCTGTTCCGGCAGACGAAGTGTGGCTAAGCGAGCCGGGCATATGCTTGATGTTATGTTGCAATTCTCACCTCACTGAAGCCAGTGCACTTCTGACTTCCCACCCATTTACCTTTGTGTATGAATGTTTGTGATTGTCCTGTGTATGTGCATGAATGAACCAAAGAATCGTGAAATGGGGTTTTTCCTATTGTTTTCCCCATGTTAAATACCCTCACCAATCCCCACCCTGGAAACTAAGACGACAGTTCTATTGCCATCCGTGTGTAATTATTGACTCGAAAACATCTGAAAGGCCCAGCCAGAATTGATACTTGCATACTAGTCGCAAACATGACTAGGCTTTAACATCGGCCTATCTTTTGAGTTGCTGCGTGCCGGGAGGTTATCCGAGGCGCTCGAAAGGCGTTCGTTGCCTCCAAAAACGCGACAACCTAGATAAGTAGACATGTAATGGTTGTAAGTTGTATATATCCTATGTAAACTACCCATAATAAATGTTGCTTGCTTGCTTGCTAGTAAGATCGTGAATATGTGTAAACAATTTGGCTTAAGCAGACATTTTCTCCACTCGCCTAGAGTCTGGCAGACGCCCGTCAAAATGATAGTAAATGAAATTTACTAAACATTTATCAAAAATAATGTTTGCGTCATTTGATCCGTTATCATATATTACCCAAAAATATTACGGCAGACGAAAAAATTGCATTACATTTTCGAGCAGATGCTGTCAAGGTGAGTGCACCCTGGTTCAGATTTGGTAAGCGAAATTACGAACGATTTCTGTGGAAGCTCGTCAAAGATGGGCAATTAGTCATTCACTAAGAACTTAAATCGTGACCCAAACGTTTGAAGATGTAGATTGCAGTAAGAAGGAAGATGTTTCAGCCGAACTGCAAGAACATCGCATAAAAAATACAAAAATGCGTTAAATTTACTAGTAACTACTATAGAGAATTTTATGAATCCTTTTTCAGATATACCGGAAGAGCAGCTGTTTAACATTGCTAGTGGAAAAGCTTCGTCTAGTTAAGCAGAAAAAATCCTTTTATATGTTGAAGAAAGCGGAATTGACTTACGTGACAGATTTATTCAAGAATCTGTATTGGATCCTACAAGGTTTGAGAAGCCTATAAAACAAAGCAGATGTGGAAACTTTTGCCGACGAAGGTATTAAATACTCAATTAAACACAAAGAAACTATACGTGAACTTAAATTTGAAAGAGATTTAATGAGTAAACTTTTGCTGTTATCAATAGATAATAAGCTAGATCTAGAGTTAGTAATGATTTATCCCTTAACGCCTGTTTCCCTATCGCTTTGTAACCTCGATGGAATCAAAACTTCTTCAAATTTTAGAGAAAGTTGACAAAAACCCTGAAGAGCCAAAATCGGTTAATGCCATGGTTATTGACGGATATTTCTTTTTACAGTTATTGAAAGAACCTCCACCAACATTTGAAGGTTTGGCAAGATTTATTCTATCTAAATTATGCGGTTATAAAGGAAATGAAGTACACCTGGTTTTTGACAAAATTATTAATTCTTCATTAAAATACGCTGAATTGATCGAAGAATTTCAAGTGGTTCTCGAAACGATAAGTATGTTATCACAGGATCAAGTCAGCGCCGTCCAGTTAATTTTATCAAAGCATTGCGACAGGACGGGTTTAAAAGGGCTCTGGCTACGTATTTAGCTGTTCAATGGTAAAACAATAACTACGCCTCAATAGTCGGTAACAAAATTAAATATCTAACAAATCAAAATATATGCTACAAATACTGTGCTAAAAATAAAGTTCTTAAGGAAACAATTGACGACTTTTAGTGTGAACATGAAGAAGCCGATACACGCATTGTATTTCATCTCTCAAAAACTAGCGCAAATAATATTATCATCAGAGCATCGGATACTGACATTGCTGTGATTACCCTCGGAAATATGGAAAAAATTAATGAACGTAACATGAAAAAAATTTGGATGGAAACGGGCCTTATATCAAATAATTCATTATGGTACATCAATTTAAGCAAATTGTTTGAAACTTTACAGTCTAATCTGTGTAGGGCCTTGTCAGCTTCTCATACATTCACTGTATGCGATTATACATCAGCCTTTTATGGCAACGGAAAGAATCGCCCTTTTAAATTGTTATCATTATCAAGCTCCGAAGAAACTCAAAGGGCATTTTCTTCGCTGGGCTCATCCAAAGGTATTCCGGAAGACATTGGTAATGTAATAGAAAAATATGTTTGTAAGTTATACAATCGGCCAAAACTCTCCAGCCTAAATAAGGCACGGCTTCATACTTTTATTGGCACTTATAAGTCTCGAGCTGCAAACACTCCACTCTTTCTGAAAAAGTCATTCAATGCTCAGTTTTTGCCACCTTCTAGCGCTGTTCTTTCACAAAAAATAAAAAGAACGAACGAAATAGCTGCTATATGCATATGGACTAGTGCTACTATAATCATACCAGTGTTTTATGATCCTCTTAACCAAGGCTGGATTCAAAAAACAATTCATACCAGCCTCATTGGTTTGAGGGTCTGCAAACACCTAATGAACTTAATGATATTCTAATACATGAAAATAAAAATGCCGAGGAAAGTGAAGACGACTTGTCCGGCTTGTCCCTAACTTGTTCAAGTGATAGCGACTCGGATACAGAGTAGGTGATATTTTATTTCCTTTGATCTTTTGTTATTATTTTTAGTAGGAAGACAGAATGTAAAAATATGGTTACATAAAGGATATATATAATGATTTATTCAGTGCTAGTTAGTGATTTTTTATACGTTTAAGTGTATTTAAGAATGGAAGCACCACCACTATATAATAGTTCCTTTTTGTGATGATTCAAGGGATATTTAATTTTCATCTGTCTGCTGTTAGACTGTATTGTTTTATATTTTATATATGTATATACATGTAAAAATCTAAATAAATCTGGATTAAAAAGCGTTGGCGGGAGACTGCCAGACTCTAGGTGAGTGGAGAAAATGTCTACTTATGCCAAATTGTTTGCACATATTCACGATCTTACTAATTATGTTAATTTTTCCGTTGGTAATTATCGTTTATCCAATCTCAGCCTGTCACTATAACAGCGTCTGTCCGAAAATGTGTGCAATTTTTCGTCTGCCATGTCTTTTTTAGGTATCATATGACATAACGAATCGAATGGCGCAAAAATTACTTTTGATAAATGTCGTTTAGTAAACTTGATTTTCTGTCATTTTGACGGGCGTCTGCTATATAAAAGTAATTCTTAAAGATCGTCTGCCGTGGTGCAAAGACACTTCGGATCGACTATATTATTCAAGTGTATATTGATTATATTTGATAAATGTAATTCACCATATAGTAAGCATCCCCTCTTTTTAAAAGCTGCCCCATAGTTAAGTAACATGACCTAAGGCGGCAGACGGTCGGTTTTGGCATACCCGGATAGACCAAAGTCTAACTGCATTAGTTACAATTTTGATAACTCTCGTTCACTGGATTTCGGGCCAGCTCCCCTACTAATAGAATCCATCAACTTTTCCCCCTCAATGCAAACTGACATAGAGGAGATAATTTACGGTGGAGACCTCTCAGAACTTCTTACATTGAGCTAAAGAGAAAGCATTATCGAACTGCAACAAAAGTTTGAAGCTGAGGTTCATCGATTGGCACAGCTTGGACCCACGGCTAAATTATGGCTGCAATATTAGGAAATGGTGACGTTAATGATGATGTTCATTCAGTCTGAGAGAATGGGTAATTGGCACCTTCACCTGGAAACCATAAGCAACATGATCCCATATGTCCATGCAAGTGGGCATTACCTGTACGCCAAGTGCGCCCACTTGCACCTCCATGATATGGCGGATTTGGAAAACATTATGCCACCAGAAGAGTTTGCATCTTTCACAGCGCACGGGGGCTTCACGATTCGCCGAACTGAGAAGTTGTGGAGTGGCACATGGAGTGACATGGCCATTGAACAATTTTTAATGAGACAAATGAAAACAGATGGGGGGCTGACACGACACCGAGGAGTAAGCGATGCCATTTTATCAAGCCATTAACAGCACGTTGATAGCAGAGATTCCCGAGTTCAACGAGACAATCAAGATATGAAAATAATGTTGGAATGGCTTCGCCAACATCCACCCTTTTCAGAAAGATCAGATCTCATGTGTATAAGTAATGGTATGATTGGGAACGAAAACATCAACTGCCATTTGTCCAGGGAGATTGGGGTTACAGGAATGAAGGGCATTGTTGGAGGCAATTTTGGGACCATTAAATTGAAAAGGGCTGACAGAGTACTGCCCCTTGCCTCAGCTAATAGTGCACTCATTATCCAGAATCAACCTGTTGCCATCAATCCATCCACACTGTTCCAGAGAATCACCATTGCGAAAAAGTCAGATGAAGAATTGAAGGAGTATTTGTCCTATGAACTCTGTCCATACCCATTGGCACTGTTCGATGACTGTGGCATGAGAAAGGGTGTCAAATCAACTCTTTACAAAGCGTTTCAAGCTATGCCAGACATGAAAACTCTTTCGAGTAACACAGTATATGTTATTGACGGAGGATTCCTGCTACATAAAGTTGTTTAGACAAACGGACACTCTTTCGATCAGATCTGCAACAAGTACATCGAATACGTCCGCTCAAAATACAAAGCAACTACTATGTGAGTGACTCCATGGTGCCCACGATCTCTCAAGAGAACTTCCTTGCGAACTCCAAGAAGAAAAGTCGCCTAATATCCACCTTAATCAAAAAATTTTAAGAGGTCAATATGGCCACAAAACAAGCAGTTGAAGATGCTGACACACTCATTATGACAACTGCTAATTCCCTTGCACGACACCACGAAAGTGTAGCAGTTGTTGGTGAAGATGTTGATCTTCTGGTAATAATGATAGGAATAAGTACATTTGCCAACGTGTACTTCATCAAGCCAGGGAAAGGAAAAGCACCAACAACCTTCTTCCATCTACTAATTACCATTGACAAGCACGTGGCTGAACATATTCTCTTTTTACATGCTATCAGTGGCTGTGACTCAACATCAGCACTATACAAAAAAGGCAAATTGAAATGTCTCAATATGCTGACAAAAAATCCTGACCTCAAACCACTTGTCATGAAATTTAGGGACCCCAATGCTAATGAAAAGGCACTACTGGAGGCAGGGGAAAAGTTTATGGTGGCGCTGTATGGAGGCGATTACCATGATACCACTTTAAATAAGCTGAGGTACAAACAGTATCTCATGTCATCTTACAAAGTATCCTCCAACCTCGCTTCGATTCCTCCAACTGCTGATGCTGCCAGAAACCACTTTCTTTGTGTGTTCTACCAAATTCAGTTGTGGCTGGGAAACAATCAACTTGATCCGAAGCAGTGGAGATGGAAATCCTCGAAAAACGGCCTGATACCAATCACAACACTCCTGCCACCAGCACCTGATCAAGTCTTAAGAAAAATTGCATGCCATTGTAAAAAGAATTGTATGGGAAACTGTGGCTGCAGGAGAGCAGGATAATTCTGCACAAACATTTGCGCTGAGTGTGAGGGCAAATGCACCAACATAGACTCCGTCGATTTTGAGGATCCGGATGAAGACACTGACTTTTGCCAAATAGTCCCAGCACAGCCAGTACAGTATAGCACCAGTACAGCGACAACCGAAGGTAAGACTATATTCAATTTTTAATGTTATTCATTAGTATCTTTTGTTGCCATCATTTCACAAGTTCACAATTTTTATCTAGGTTACGAAGACCTGGACCTTCCAACGTACTGAAACTATCACAGTTCGGAACCTCCCAAGCTGGACTTTTAGAGAAAAATACAATCAAAAACAGACGGTATGTTTAGCCAATACCTCCGATGTGTGCTCTATTGCTCTATTTTTTCCAGATCCAGAACCAAAAGCAATGAAGAAATGAAAAAAATTATAATTGTAAATACAAACGATGACCTCATTTTTATATGATTTATTATATTTATTATATATTATATATAATAATATATTTCGTATAAATAAGCTAAATTCCTGAATTTTGTCAACACTAATTATACATTTCTAAGGAAAAAGTATCTCAGCCATTTTCAATATTTTTTTCCATGCACCGTTTCTTTGCAGAGATGGGACGTAGAAATTCGGATTACGCACCCCAAAAAGCATGAGAAAGTTTTGAGAAACATAATGGGTTTTTGAGTAAAACCTTTGACATTTTGTCAAAATTTTAAATTTTTTTCAAACTTTTGACAGGTGTAGTCACTTTTCCCAGTCGGGCGGGTGAAAATTCAAATCCAGCACTCCCGGTAACACATAAACCAAGTAAGGAACGCACCTATATATTTATGATGCGTCACTCGTACGACGCGGCAAAGTTGAAATTCGGATTCAGCACACCCGAAAACATAAAAAACCGTTGAGAAACCTAACTCAAAAACTACCATTTTACTGCACTATTTACGCATTCAGCAGGATCTACTGGCATCATCTATTACTACGCGGAATTTCTTGAGACCTCCTTATCGCAATTCAGATTGTGTTTGGTTTTGGTGGTTACCGTTATTGTGCAAATAAAAAAAGTATATGCATATCTCATTAAAATTGCATACAGGGTTATATTTACATAACAAGGTAAGTTCATTTTAATTCATATAATACAGGGTGTCCCAAAATTAGTGAAAAAGATTTTAACAGCGCATTCTACAAATAAAATAGAATCTAGTTTCCTTAATAAACATATGTCGAGAAATACACTCTAACGTGCAACAGCTTTGTAAACAAGATAACAATTCTTTAAGAAACAAGAAAAATTATGAAGGTTTGCTTGTTTTCGATTTGTCTCTTACTGGTATAAAGACACAATGCGTTTGGAACAATTTAAAATCATTTTGTCACTGAAAATTATGTTGATATCATGCATGACATACATGAGGGAGTTGGCGTTCTTGTAATCATGAGACTGCTAAATCAATTTATAAAAAAGATAAGTTTTTTAGTTTAGAGACTTTAAATTTTAAATTAAAACATTTTAACTTTGGTACAGAAAGATCTAATAGGCCACCCTTGATATCTGAAGACAATATAAAAAATAAAAAGATAAATATGAGCGCTCTGAAATGAAATGTTTCTTGCTTTATGCTGGCGTTATTTTTGGATGTTTTGTGCCAACTGGTAATAGTCA
>JAEQML010078795.1:0-12266 GCA_016904865.1 Pissodes strobi | reverse complement strand
GGCGGCGTCTTTGATCTTCCTTTGATCTCGATGGGCCTGTTTTCGATGGCCTTGAATCACTCTCGTTTGACATTAAAGCAGCATAATCCGAGAAGACCACGTTTTTGTCTTCTCGGATAATATCTTGTAGTACGGGAGCATGGGGAAGTAAATTATCTCATGAATCAGTATATCAGTAAATAAATCAAAATTATTTATTTAAAGAACTTATTATTTATAGGTATATTGGGGTTTACTTATAATAAGATATATCTATGTATAGATTTTTTAATATGTATAGGCTACATCATACATTAGGGATAGGATAGAAAAATAAACCAATGATACTCACAGAGCCGTTCCTGACGGGGCTGCAGCATGTGCACTCGCACGGGGCGGCGGGCGGAGATTAGGGGGCGGCATTTTATTTACAACAAAGTTTCTAAACCAGCTATTATTAAAAAATATGAAACAATAAAACACAGTAGCATTTCAGGTTTAATGAAATACAATTAAACTCTGGTTTACAAAAACGAATATTAAATATAAACCCAAGAACTAGGTCTTTGCCATATTTTGATCATTCATTAAATTTAGTGGTAAATTGTTTCATTTTTCGACATTGTTTAAATATTATATGTATTTTTGCAGCATCAGCTAGCTGTAAGGTGGGAGGTTTTGAGAGTTAATATACCTATATTAACTTTGAAACCGTCAATCGACATTCAATGGGAAAGTAGAATAAATGTAGGTAATTTAACCTTTAATTTCAAATTTCAAACAAGTTTACAACAGTCCTAATGAAATAGCCGATAACGATAAAAGAGACATAAAAACGAGAAATATGGCACAAACATTAGCGGAGAAATTTATTTCATTTAAATTTATCTGTTCATTGATAATTGGGCATGATCTTCTGTCAAAAGTTAACGTCTCAAAATCCTAAAATTAATCTTTGCGAATGTGTAACTGTATCAAAAAATTTAATTAACTATCTTGATGAAAAAAGGACTAGTGAAAGTTTTGATCTGTTTATCAAAGAAGCTGAATCACTAGCTGCAGACATTAACATACTGCCCGAATTCCCTCTTGTTCGTCAGCGAAAAGTCCCACGTCGTTTCTCGTACGAGTCAAATGACGAGTTCGCAATTGATCAAACACTAAATTTTAGAGTAAATTTTTATTTTAGTATATTAGATATAACAAAAATTCACTAAAAGAAAGATTTTCTTTACTAAAGGAATGTAACAATTTATCTAAAATCTAAATGCTTATACGAGTTTCACGAAATGGACCTGATTTTTTGCGAAAATCATGTATAGATCTGGATTCATCTTTACAACAAGGGCAGGGTAACTTCCCCTAAACAGATATCGGCGGAAATGAACTGTGTAACGAAACTTTATCTTTTAACGCCATTGTTATCACTTAAAGAGTCCAAACCTTACTTTATATTAAGTGATATTATCGACAATGATCTTACCTCCTGTTTTCCTAATTTAGCTGTAGCCTTAAGAATATTTCTTACATTACCGGTGACAGTGACCTCTGGGGAAAAAGTTTTAGTAAATTACAACTTATTAAAATTTTTTCAAGGTCTACTATGTCCCAAGAAAGATTGACAAGGCTTGCCACTATTTCAATTGAACAAGATATGCGCCAAAGCTTAGACCTATCAAATATAATACCTAATTTTACAGCTAAGAAATCTCGAAGAGTTTTAGTTTTGTCCAACGGTATTCTAATGCATTTTAAGCTCTTATAACTCGAAAACGAATTTAGGCTAAAATTTTTATTTTTAAGGCGACTTTTTGTACCCACACCATGCAGTATGTGCCAAAATAAATTCTAATTTAATAATAATCTTAAGTCTCTTCTTCTCTTTATTAATTTCAAAATAATTTCATTTCAACCAGGGAGGAGGGGAGTTTCTCTTTTTGCACGGGGCGGCAGAAGCTCCAGGAACGGCGCTGGACATTCAGTAGGAGAAAATATATATTTCCGTAACAGTATTTTCTTTAAATAATATACATATTTTTTTCTAATTATTTTTTACATATTTTTAAAACACAGGTAAACATAAAACAGGGTATTATTTATCAATGCGATAAAATTTTTAATTTTCTATTACATTTTTTGACATATTTTTATGTTTGTAAATCTCTATTAGAATATTTTAGTGTATAGAAAATTTTTAACCGAATAAAAAACTTCAAAATAAAGAATTTGGGAAATTCAGAGCAAAGATGTAATAATTCCACCTTTTGCATTAGGCTTAATAATTGATGGGAAATTCCCTCTCCTAGAGAAATATCTTCAAACTTTGAAGTAAATATTTTTTCCAATTGATAAATAAAATTAACAAATTGTTCTGGTGGAGATTTTAGCGCGCCTTAAATATCAGTTTCCGTTGTGAAAGCTCTTAAATGGATTAATAAATTAGAAACGTCTAAGTTTTTACATTCCTTTACAAATGATTCACATATCTCGCAGCTATGTACAGGGTTATCCAACGAGGAATAGACAAGGCAATTTTTTGAATTTCCCGGTACGTTTATAAAAAAAACCGAAATAGCCATCTTATGTAATTTTCTCCCGCGAATTCGGATATGTTCAGCAAAAAATTGAACATCAAATAAAAGTGCTAGGGGTCACTTTGATATTTTTTTAAATGGAACACCCTGTATATCACTACATTTTTGGACTCTCTAGAAAAATCTAAACACATTTTGTGTATAATATCCTATACCTATCTTTAGCTGTTTACCAAATATTGACAGTTGAAAGTCGGGTATTTTCCTTCGCTTGTCCTTGATATAATTACTATGTAGTTTCCGTGAAATCTACTTATCGGCACGAACTGTTTAGATGTAAAAAAGGTCTGACTCATCCCTTTCTATCGCCTGGGCTCTGCGTTCCTCAAGTTACATCATTCCGTATTTCGTGCTTGTCGATATCGAACAAAATTTGTGCAAGTCGCAGTGAAACGTGAGTGTTTTAAATAGTAAAAATGCCAAAAAGGGCTCATTCGCCTAATAGGGACAAGTCTAAGAAAATTAAATTATTAAGCAAAAGCATTCTTTATTAAATAATGGTATAGCAATACAGAGTTTAGTACAAGAAAAGGGGTGACGTGCGTCATTCCCTTTTAACTAGACAGACCTAGATCGTGCGATCTTTCAGGTTGATTAAAGGTAACGTGCGTTAACCTTTATTTTAACAAATCGTGCGATTTGATTTAGTTTTCAAGGTTGCTTAGACCTGTAGAAAACAAAAAAGGAAGAAAAAAGGAAAACATGTTTTTTCTTTCTTCCAGTTTCAGACGAAAGTGAACCTGAGAGTCAGACCCTCGCCCAAGCTGAGCAAGTTAAACAACCTCGGGATCCAGAGGTAATTACGCTTGAGAATTTTAACGTTCTGGGATCCAAACTGGACTCGGAGGAAAAATTAGGAAGCCCAATTCATGATGAAATTGCAATACGTTGGAATACATATTTACAAAAAGGGTTGTCCAAGGACCAGCGTGAAGAATTAATATCAAAATATAAACTTCCGTCCAACTGCAGGGCCCTGTTGCCGCCGGAAATAAATAAAGAAATCCAACCATGTTTAACAAGATCAGCGAGTGAACATGATAGATTTATGCGGGCTTTACAATCACAGCTAGCTCATGGATTGGCCGCAGTAGGGGCGGTTATCGAAAAGATGTTACCAGATGCAGTGCAATCTGAGAACATGAGATACTTGGCGGACGCCTGTCAATTGTTTAGTAATGTACATCAGGCTATTTCAACTCACCGCAAATTTAAAATAACTCCGTTTTTAAATGAGGACTGTAAGAAGGTGTCAGGCACCTTAGAAACCGACGAATTTTTATTTAACAAAGATCTCGCGGAAGCGGTGAAAAACGAACAGGCAGTTAAAAAAGCTAGCGTCGACTTTAAAAAGAAAATTTGGCAACCAACAAATTTGCCAGGACCATCTGGAATAAAATCAACATCAAATCAATATTTAAACTATCAGCGTACAAAATACAAGGGGAGGCTGAAGGAAAAAGTGAGGGAGGAGAGAAGACCATCAGATCATTACCGGAAACAAATAAGAGACCCCAAGAAGTACTACCGCCGAAAGTAAATGAAACTGAAAAGGTAAGCTGTTATGCAGGCAGACTTTCGAAATTTTTACCATCATGGAAATTAATAACACAGGACCGGGCGGTTCTGGGTTGGGTTTCAGGAATGAAAATTCCTTTTTCCTCAAAACCGAGACAATTTTTTGAACCCACAGTTAATATTCCAAAGTCTCTTTTTACAGAATATAAAAATTCTGTTAGTGAATTATTAAAAATAGGCGCTATTGAAAATTGTCAGCCACTACAAAAACAGTTTATATCTTCTTATTTTCTGATTAAGAAACCTAACGGCTCATACAGGTTTATATTAAACTTAAAAAGTCTTAACAAATATATTGATGCCCCTCATTTTAAATTAGAAGATCATAGGACGGTTTTAAAACTCTTAAATCAAAACTGTTATCTTACGAAAATAGACCTAAAGGATGCATATTTTTTAGTTCCGATGGACCGGAAAGATAGGAAATATCTAAGATTTAAACTTGACAATTGTTTATATCAATTTAAGTGTTTACCATTTGGCTTAAATTTAGCACCGTTTGTTTTTACCAAACTGCTTAAACCTATTGTAAAAAGACTTCGCCTTATGGGCATAATTACAGTTTTTTACCTGGATGATTTTCTTATTATAGGTAACAATGAGATAGAATGCGAAATAAATACCGAAAAAACACTTGATTTATTAAACAGTTTAGGTTTTATTATAAACAAAATTAAAAGTACATTGACTCCCGTGCAGGAGTTAAAATTTTTAGGTTTCATGTACAATACAACTAACATGCGCATCTCACTTCCAGATGATAAAATATCAGCCGTTAAGAAACAAATTTTAGAGTTTAAACATAAAAATAAATGCACAATAAGAAATTTTGCACAGTTAATAGGTAAATTTGTATCCTCCTGTCCGGCAACAGATTATGGGTTTATTCATGTAAAACCTTTTGAAAGCATAAAACATATTTGTTTAGGCGGCAATCCCAATAACTATCATAAAAGAATGACAATTCCAATATTTTTAAAGCAGGAATTAGAATGGTGGTATAACAACATAGGCCTAGGTCGGAATATAAAACCGACGTGTTTTCCCCTCGAAATCTTCTCAGATGCTTCGCAGACCGGCTGAGGAGGGTTTTGCGATGGTACAAGGTGTCATGATTTTTGGAACAGACAGGAACTTAAGATGCACATAAATTTTTTAGAAATTAAAGCTGCTTATTTTGCATTGAAGTCACTAGCAAAGGAAAAACAAAACATAAGTATATTATTAAGAATCGATAATCAAACCGCAATATCCTGCATTAATCGTAAGTATACATACTTAAATAAAATAACTGCTAAACTTTGGGAATGGTGTGAGAAAAACCGAATTTTAATGTTTGCAAGTTACATTCCTTCAACAGCTAATACTGATGCAGACAGAGAATCGAGGTTGCTGAGAATTGATACTGAATATGAATTAAATATGAAGGCATACAAAAATATTGTGCAGATATTTGGGTTCCCTGAAATAGATTTATTTGCCATGCACTAGACTTAACAAGAAATGTAAAAAATATATTTCATGGTATCCTGACCCAGATTCATATACTATTGATGCATTTACCATAAGCTGGTCAGGGTATTTTTTCTACGTGTTTCCTCCTTTTTCAATCATAACAAGAATTCTAGAAAAAATTATTCAGGAAAAGTCGACGGGAATCATGATTGTACCTTATTGGCCTGCTCAGCCTTGGTACCCAATTTTTATTAAATTATTACTAGAAAAACCGATTTATTTTAGCCCGGCAAGAGACTTAATGATCTCTCCTTTCAGAGAGAGTCATCCACTCCACCTCAAACTTTCCCTGGTGGCAGGGAAGTTATTCGGCGGTCTTTTCTAACGAGAGGTGTACCAGAAGCGGCCATAGAAGTAATAACATCCTCCATAACAGAAGGGACCCTAAAACAATACACAGCTTGTTTTAAGAAATATTGGTTTTTCTGCACGAGTAATCAAAAAAAATCCTGCAGAATACAACTTAGAAACATACCTGGCTTTTTTATCAGACGCACTAAACAAGGGACAGTCTTTTTCGGTATTAAATTCTTATAGGTCTGCCCTAAATTTAATATGTATCCTAATTGTTCTAGAGATGAAAAGATTGTTAATAGATTCTTAAAAGGTGTTTCTAGGTTACGTCCATCTACCCCAAAATATGAGTTTACTTGGAGTCCTGATCCACTCTTAAAATATTTAAGTGAATTATACCCGCTTGAAAATCTAAAACTAGAGTTTTTAACTTACAAACTTGTCACACTCCTAGCACTAACATCAGCTAGCAGAGTGCAAACACTATCCTTAATAAAAATTGAAAACATACAAATTTTAGAGGATAAAATTGAAATTAAAATACCTGACAGAGTTAAAACATCCGCACCCGGTAGGCTTCAACCTCTCTTAATTTTTCCCTATTTTAGAAGTAAACAGGAGTTATGTGTGGCATACACTATTGAATTTTACTTAAATAAAACTGCACCTATTCGTAACAAAGAAGAAAACCTAATCCTTACGCATAAAAAGCCAATTCACTCGGCAACTTCCCAAACAATAAGTCGTTGGATTAAAAAAACGCTACATATGGCAGGAATAGATACAACAAAATTCTCAGCACATAGTGTACGCCATGCATCAACTTCGGCGGCCTATCGAGCGGGGGTAGACATAGAAAAAATTATGGACACCTTCGTCAAATACGTTCTTTAGATTTTATAACAGGCCGGTGAAGGAACTAAATAACTTTGCAGACAAGGTTCTTCAGTTAGGCAGTTAATAGAGTTTTGCTATTAGCCCTAGGTTGTTATATTAATATAGTTATATTATATTGTTAAGTTCTATTAATTCTATAATGTTACAGTATTATATGTTATATTGTTAAATGTAATTTTTAAAAATAAGTCATATATACATAAGATAGATATGCCATGCAAATCTAGATATTAATTAATATTATGCCTATTATCAGTACTAGGCATTATAGGTAATATATAGTTCAGTTGGAAAAATTGCTATTTTGCTCCAAACATCTACATAGTAATTATATCAAGGACAAGCGAAGGAAAATTTAAAGATTAATCGACTTACCTTAAGGAAGATTAATCGGAATTTTCCGAGCTTGTCCGTAGATATAATTACCCATCCCACCCCAATTTCCCAGTTGTTAGCAATTTTTCCTGCACTTCAACGGAATGATGTAACTTGAGGAACGCAGAGCCCAGGCGATAGAAAGGGATGAGTCAGACCTTTTTTACATCTAAACAGTTCGTGCCGATAAGTAGATTTCACGGAAACTACATAGTAATTATATCTACGGACAAGCTCGGAAAATTCCGATTAATCTTCCTTAAGGTAAGTCGATTAATCTTTAAATTTTGACACTTTGACAGGCTCTAAAATCTAAACAGCACAAGATCAAAGAAAGCGGTTTGCACATTCCTATCTTAAGTTTTCATAAACTATCGAATGACAATATCTTCGAATTTAATGTGCGGATAAAATTAACCGGAAGTTTTTACCTCCGATTAAATTCAAAGTTACTATCATTCGATAGCTTATGAAAACCCAAGATAGGAATGTGCAAACCGTTTTCTTTGATCTCGTGCGGTTTAGATTTTAGAGCCTGTCAAAGTGTCAAAATGCCCGACTTTCAACTATCAATATTTGGTAAACAGTTAAAAATAAGTATAGGATATTATACACAAAATGTGTTTAGATTTTTCTAGAGAGTCTAAAAATGTAGTAATATACAGGGTGTTTCATTTCAAAAAATATCAAAGTGACCCCTAGCACTTTTATTTGATGTTCAATTGTTTTTTGCTGAACATATACGAATGCGCGGGAGAAAATTACATAAGATGGCTATTTCAGTTTTTTTTTTTATAAAAGTACAGGGAAAGTAAAAAAATCGCCTTGTCCAGTCCTCGTTGGATAACCCTGTACAGGGTGTTCACCCATAATGTCACCCCCCTTTAACTTTGTTAATTTTTAAGCTAGAAAAAAAAACAAAAAACAAAATTGTAGGGTTTTTAATGTAGTTTTTGCACACGTAAAGGAAAAAACAAAAAAGTGTATAGTATACAGGGTAGATCAAAAAGAAATTTTTTTTTAATCTAGCCCCCATTTTTTATTCGATTTTTCGATTCTACGTAAAATTCTAAGGATTTTAATGTAACACACTATATGCCAATTCCTAATACTTTAGGAGTTATTGACAGTTGAAGTCGCCATTTTGTTTGTTCTTTTATTTTTTTTTATGGCAGCAGCCACCTAAGAATATAACTTTTTGTTTAGCTTTTGAAGTCATTGAGGTATAAATATTGAGTTTCCTCAATTCGACCTAGTGCTTTTGTATCTTCTGTTTTAAAAATGATTAAATAATTATTATTGTAATTAAAAAATAGCGACTTCAACTATCAATAACTTCTAAAGTATTAGGAATAGGCATATAGTGTGTTATATTAAAAATCCTTAGAATTTTACATAGAATCGAAAAATCGAATAAAAAATGGGGGCTAGATTTAAAAAAATGTTTCTTTTTGATCTACCCTGTATACTATACAATTTTTTGTTTTTTTCTTTACGTGTGCAAAAACTACATAAAAAACCAACAATTTTGTTTTTTATTTTTTTTTGTAGCTTAAAAATTAACAAAGTTAAAGGGGGGGGACATTATGGGTGAACACCCTGTACAAACGTACATCAAGTACCTTTTTAATTAGATAACCGCAAACATAGCTGAAGGCATTTTGAGCTGTTAGGTTTTCATTTCTGTAGCTATAGTTTGGTAGAGTTATCGTAATATTTTCAGCTACATGTGCGGTATCAAAATTAATTAACAATTGATCAAAATCTTCTTGGCAGTTCATTTGGTCCGTATGGAAACAACTTTGCCAAAATAGCTTTCGGAAGGCGGTCTGAAACTGAAACATAAGGATGGGATTAACATTGTTACCGCTTTGTTGGCGGGCACTTCCAAAAAAATTTTCGATGCAATCTGTATTTATAAGTCTTGTTTTTAAGTATTTAAAATTTGCTTTTGAAAGTTTTTCCCACAAAATTACAATCCAGAATAACCTAATGGTAGAAAAAGATGAATTTGATAACTCAGTAACTTACTAAAACTCGACTGTTACCTAAAAGGATAACTATTTATTAAATAGTTTTAAGAAATAATTTACATAAAAATAAATACTTACAGTTCTGGATTTCTGGGAAACGAAAATAAACTAAATCCTTGCCCAGTAACAACCGAACATCCCCTATAGACACAATTGTTACCCGAACTCGACATACCTATAATTATTATTATTATATGCCAATCGATAAAAACCAACAATAAAGCGAAAATGCAGATCGTTAAAAAATTCACTATTAGCGACACTGCCACTTGGACTACAAAACAACTTATCTGTTGACATCAATGACATATCTCGACACTGACGGACGGTGACGGAAAAGCAGCATATTTGGCGAATGCGCATACTAGATTGAAATTATTCTGTCGCTTCTCAACAGTTTAGTATTCTCGGGTCAGTGCCTCTGGGCAAAATTTCATTTTCTTAATTGAAAGTCTTTTTCTTAAATTACTAATTTTTAGATCAGATGAAACAAGCATGCTATTAACGACAACTGTGGCAACTCTATTAAACTTTCGGGAGTGGTATTCCCTATATCTCCTGTATTCCTTATTGCATGCCTCTTGGACTTCTTCAGAACACTGTCCATTGGCACGGGTGCTGATTGTACAATGGCTGAACCATGTATTAGCATTTTTGAACACCCGCTGGCATTTTGTACCAGGGATACCTACTTCGATACAAAACATTTAGCAGTTTCCATTGCATACGTATCAAATTTATTTTTGTTTACATTTATTCCACTAGCAATGACCTGCAAAATGACAAAAAAATTGGATATTAACCCTTTGTCCAGTCCTGTAATTTCGGCCGAAATATCACAATTTTGGAAAAAAATGTCTTGCGCAGTTTCCATGATTGGACGTAACACTGCCCTGTTTTGGTTGATCAACGATGATTCCTAGGCGAGATTTAAATTCAGTTTGAATTTTACGTTTTTGTACTTTAATAACAAATTTGTCTTTACCCCGTGCTTGCCACTTTTTAAGTGGTAAACGATGTGCATTTTTTAGGAGACATTCAAAGGATCGTATCCAAAGGTGAAGAGATGTTATTCCGAATTTTTTATGGGTCTTCGGAGACCTTTTCAATGTCGTTCATTGGAGCAGCCTACATATAGGTATAGCATTTTTGCAACGAAGCACCAGTTAAAGAGTTTATCATTTTTGTGTCTATCATTGTCATGTAAAGTTCATGTTTTATATTAAAATGGTGTTCATTTATCAGGTACTTTGTTGAAATTAAATTGTCAACTTCGGCTTGCATAACGCCATATTCAATTTTGGACACTTCAATATTTTCTTTCAAAAATTGAATTTTACATGGCCGGCAGTACTTTATGGATGAAGGTACAGAATTATGCCAAATTACAATATTTCCATTTTTTTTTGTTTTGGGTGTATAACTGCAGTGAAACCAAACATGTCATAAGTAAATTAGTATCTAAATAATTGCCTTCAAAAGCCTGCTTATATTCCTTTTGGCAAGAACTGCCATCCATACCCCATTTGGAAATTATAAATAATTCACGTTGCTTTAAGCCTTTAAAACCATCCAGTTCTAGAGTGGAAAGTAATCTACAAGTCGTATGATCAAGTAATGACTGCAGTTTTACGCAGACAGAATGTTCAGTGGCTGTAATATCGTTGGGATAGCACAACTTTTTGGGTTCTCTAATTTGGTTATATGTAGGATAAAGATTGGAGTTATTTTCCTTTGCTACGTTCCTCAACTCTTGATACTGTCTTTTAGATAATCTAGCATCCACTGTTAAAGCCAAGGCTCTTTCACTGCTCAATTGATTTCTACTTCTCCCATGATTCGTTTGAAATATTATTTTCGTTTATAAGGTTGCATATACTTTTAGCTGTCGTTTTTCTGCCATTGGCTCTTAAGTTCATATGAGCTGCAAACAGAAGTTCGTTGCTATCTGATTTTCTTAAATTTTCTGTTCTACGAAATTTACCGCTGTAGGTGAGCTGCGAAAATTCTAATTTTGGACGTCCAGCGCCATCTGTTTTTTTGGCAAAAATGATTTTAAAAACAAAGAGTTGTTCAACCAATATTAATTTTTTCTCAAAAACCCATGCTTAGTTCTATTTACTGCGAGTCATCTTCTACGGAACTGAATAGCGAAATTCTTGGCTAAATCTTGTATTGTTCTGTGATTTTGCAGGCAACACTTTTGGTACACCGCAGTCAAAAGAGTTTCTTTTATTTCATTTTGTTTCATCTCACCATCAAATAAAGTTCTGACCTGAATTATGTGGAGCCTTGGCTCTAAAAAAAAAGAGATAAAAATTTATCACTTAACCAAAAAGTTGTAGCTTTACACATTTTTGTTTCATGCACATCACACACATATACACAGTCACAATATTTATATTTTAAAATTACTCTGTCAATTTATAGGAACGAAACAAACGATTGAACAAGAAAAAATAAAAATATGCTAGTACACGGTTCAGCCATTGTTCAATCGGCATCTAAATATATAATTCTTTTGTATATTTTTTGTTACGGTAGTGGCTCACCCACTAAAGGGAGATCCTATGGCGCTCGACGAGCGGTGTGCCTGATCGGCACCACTAAAATTACCTTTAAATAAGACATTTCAAAAATATGTCAGAAGTGACAAACTTACAGATAACATGTTGAAATGACTTTTTTGAATCTAAGCCATAATATAAGCCTAAATACCTTTTAATAGATACCCCATAAGCGATATCTTGATTTTAAATTTTAACAAAACTGTCAAAATGACAGATGACGTATTCAGATAGCATTTTTACAATCCAGGCCTAATTACCTTTCAACTAATATCCGATAAGCCATATTTTGCATCAATTTATAATAGAAAATTGTAAAATGTAACTGTGAACATCAACTCGCGTGCACAGTGGGGTAGCCACGGGGGTGGACATAGGAGATATATCCCCCCCATGAATAATGAATGAAAACTTTTTAAAAGCCGAGAACAATG
>JAEQML010078794.1:0-12267 GCA_016904865.1 Pissodes strobi | reverse complement strand
AGGTTAGTATTTTCGCTTTACGGTTCAGACGCAACAAAACACAAGCCCATTTATAAACTGACCATTTATTCGTTATGTGCTTATGCTATGCTATGCTTATGTTATGTAAATCTATAAATCCACCTTGATTAAAAATTTCAAGAACTTTCGATGGGTTACACAAACCAGAGCAAAAAAACGGTGTGTGCTTAAGGTCGCACAACAAAAGTGTGCAACAAAGCGATATTAATATCTAAATAACTGAAAAAAAAATCAGTATCGTGCTTTAGATACCTGCCACCTTTAAAATCTTAAAAATTGATTTAAAAAAATTTATAGTAGATGCCTTAAAAATATTTTAAAAACCTGACGTGTGAGCAGTAGGGAAATTTGAATTTTATTTTTATAAAAATTCGGCAAAAGCCAATAACAACCACACGTCTATAATATGAAATGTTTCTCGGAAAAGTAAATAGAACCGGTTTATTGACGTTTAAAGAATATAAATCGATCGAAATCCATCACGTATACCGTGTAACACGGTTCGATAAACATTATTCATCGTGTAAACTGTCGATTTTTCGTCCACCGACGATAGAATAACGCGCGTCTATAACAAACAGCGATTTTACGTAAACCACGACAATGGTTCATTATAATATATTAAATTAAGGCCCGTTTATACTAAGCGTAAAAATAAACGCAAAACTTAGCCGGTATATGATAATGACGAGATGAGTGTTAATTTTTACAACACTAGTTACCACTTTTGACTCAATACAGGTCGATCGCCCCAATTCAGAAATAATCGTTCTGGGAGACTTCAATGCCCACAACACCAACTGGCTCAAATATCACAACAAGACCGACAACGAAGGTAGAGAAGCTGAAGCATTTGCCATCAGCTGCGGGCTTACTCAACTTGTAGATGAATCAACTCGAATCTCAGAGAGGGGCGAATTCGCCGCCCTCCTGCATCTTTTTCTAACCACCAATCCTAACCAGTACACAATTACAGTTTGTCCGCCATTAGGTACTTCCGACCACAAACTTATTACAACGGTTTGTGAATTGTCACTTCTACAGAAGGATCCACCATTGCCTCGCAAAATCTGGCATTACAATTCTGCAAACTGGGACGATCTAAGGGAGCTCTACCTAGATTTTCCTTGTCTCGACGTCTGCTTTGACACTGACGACCCATCAGTTTGCTGCGAAAAGATCACGCAAGTAATCTCCACAGGAATGGAAGCATACATCCCTAATTCCATCAAGTTACCGGCAAAAGAATAGCCCTGGTTCGACAGAAGATGCGAAAGAGCTGTAGGTAGGAAACAGCAAGCCTACAAGTACTGCGCATTTAAAGATCCTTTACACAAATAGTGCACTATGTAAAAATCGACCTCTCCTATTGGTCGATCCATCTCGTATTACGAGATGTCTGCGTGATGCAATCGATTTCTGTCAAGAGTTCTCGTGGTGTAGAGGTTTATACAGCTGGGTCTCACCTGGACGGCCAAGGTTCGAACCCCGTTGCTATTTTTTATTATTTTTTTTAAGATTATGTTTCTAAACAGTTTTTTTCTTGATTTTGGGTATATCTTGGGTTAGTTTGGGTTAGCACCTGGTAAGTTTCCTTTTCTTGAGCCCCCATAGCGAGCGAAGCGAGCGGAGGGCCATGTGGATCGACCAATAGGAAAGGCCGATTTTTATATAGTGCACTATTTGTGTAAAGGATCTTATAACAACTTCCTGATCTCTTTTGGAAATTTACTAATCTGCCGGCTAGGATAGATTGATTGCGGATTCTATTTACTTGTTAGTATATATTTGTTAAGGGAGCCAGACATTTCTCAATTCTCAAAGTAACTGTCAAGTACTACCAATAAAAGCTTAGAAACTGACAAAAATTACTTGATAGATGTTGAGAACTGCAGAATCTCGTTTCTTGCAGGAAATAAAATGAACAGTTTAAATAGCAACTTGGTTCAACAAATTTCTTTTAGAGTTTGAGAAATTAAATTAATAAGTTAGATTTTAAAATAAAAAAAACACATTTTTTAGACAGACTTTTTTTTTAAGGCATAATAATTATTGTATCCCATTTTCAAATTCGTGCTTTAGCCTCCAATTCAAGATTCCGAACCAAAATTGACGGGCAAAGTATTGGCTGAACTTGTTTTGTTTTTGTTCAAAAATACGGGTTTAACCTGAATGATTGTGTTGGCATAGGTACTGACACTTGCAGTGTTATGCTTTCAGATCAGAAAGGGGCAGTAGTTGAATTGCAAAAATATATGCCACAAGCCATTAAATCTTCTTGTCTGAGTCACTCTTTAAACCCATCAATTTCGAAATCCAATAATGTCCAAGATATAAGAAACTGTGTAGGTATTATGAAAGAAACAATCAGCTTTTTTAATGTTTCTGCTAAAAGATTCTCAGCTGGCGAACAAGGCCTGAAAAAATTATGCGAGACAAGATGGACTGAAAGACACGAGTCTGTGTTAAGATTTAAAAATAATATTCAACATGTTGTTGATGCTTTGCCAAAAATTTTAACATGGAATGATATCCAAGCTTCCTCTAAAGCTCAAAGTTTGTTATCATCGCTTTTAAATACAAACTTTATAGTAAGTCTTTATTCCTTGTCTTACCTGTTCTCGATCACGCAAAATTTTAGCAATGTTTTGCAAGAAAAAGCTTTAGATAAATGCCGCGCCAAGACTCTCATTGATGACGTTTTATCAATTTTAAAAGATACGAGAAAAAATGCAGACAATTATTTCCATGAACTTTTTTTTAAAATAAATGAATGTCATTACGCTCCAGACATTCCTATTTTGATCCCCCGCCCTCGAAGGGCTGCAAGACAAACAAATATATGCAATATTAAAACTAACGATCCAGAATTTTACTTCAGGATCTCTATATTCGTTCCATTGTTAGAAAATATAATAGAAGACATTGAATTTCGCTTTGGTGATGAAAAAGTGGCTAACATATTTCACCTAAATGTTTTGGTGCCATCGCTAACAGTGAAGACAAGTGATGAAGACATATCTGCGATGCTAAAGGATTTTTCGAAGTATTTAAGTAGTAATAATATTATAAAGGAGAATGAAACATTTATTTTTGATAGATTGTGCGGTGAGTTACTTTTATGGAAGAAAGGGTGGCAAAGGAATTTATCCGATATACCTCAAGATGCTATTGCGTCCTATATTGAATGTGATGAAGTAATTTTTCCTTTTATTAAAGTAGTTCTACGTATCCTTTGTGTATTACCAGCCAGTGTTGCGACTGGAGAGCGAAGTTTTTCAGCTCTTAACAGGCTAAAAACTTGGGTGAGATCTAACATAGGCCAATATCGTTTGGTGGGTCTAGCCCTCATGCACATACACAGAGATATAGACATAGATATTGACAAACTGATCGACAAATTTGCCAGAGAAAAGAAAGGGCACATACATTTATTACTTTAGTTATGAAGAAATCGTCAGTATTATATTTTTTATTATGAATGTTTTGTGTTCTAACAAAATAAAAATCATAATTTTTGTAATTTAGTTCATATTATTGTTTTTATTCTTCAAGCCTTGGGGGGGGGGGGGTAATTACCCCCTTTACTCCCCCACCCCCACCGTAGAATCACCGGTTAAATACCAGAGGACTTTAAAAAAAAATCCAATGCCTTGTACACCTGATACGTCTAATTCTGCTACCTATGGTAAACTCGATTGATGCTTGATTATCAATCCGAGCTCTTCAGCCAATTTCCGTGAGAATATGCAAATAGAAAAATTTGTTTCGGACCAGAATGTTGGTTGATATGAAAAGAAGAAATGAAAAATAATGAACAGTGATTTAAACAACATCAGCAAAAATTTCAAACTTTATCACTTAAGAATTAAATCTATGATCAAAAATACAAGATTCGTAAATGAAGGATTAAGACTATGATCAAAAATACAAGATTCGTCAACGAATCTGCTACTCAAGTTTACTAAAGAAAAAATGATTAAATCTGACTTAAGCACACTTTTAAATAAGTGCAAAATAAATGAAAAGTCTCCACAAAATCGATTGAATAGAAAAGTTCTAAAAATAAGCAAAATACTAGTCAAAAATTAATAGAAAAATACAATTACTTAAAAATTGTGAATTGATAATTATGCAAATTCCTCACAAGTCAAATTTATGCATTAATAAAACTGTATAAGTGCAAAAATCACGATACGAAACTGATCGACATTTCACCAAATGTCAATTGTTCTCAAAAATCACGCCTAGGTGAGCATTACGGCCACAAGAAAGATAAGCAAAGCAAATTTAATTAAAAGTTTGGCAAGGAGCTAGATTTACAAAGAGAAAAGATATAAATTCACCGTCGACTGTCGGTAGAGAGAAAAAATAAAAATCCAAGGTGAGTTCTCAAAAAAATTCAATATTATATTTTATAAATTAGAAATAATAAAAGAGACACTCACCTTAGACTTTTAGAAAGTAGGATTTCCTAAATCCTCCACCGACAGTAAACTGAAGGTCTATTGACTACCCATCCGTCTCTTCCCAAATTTGGCAAGGGCCTCAATCAATTAACTAATTTCTAAAAGTGGCGGATTAGAGCCAAGAATTCGCTAAAAACATAAAAAACCAACAGAAACCGGTAATAAAATGGTGTTAGAAAAAAATTATCCCTGCCAACTTCCAACTACGTAGTTAAATATTCCTGTAAAAATTAACGAAATACACGATAAATATATCGAACTATATTCAATAAAGGGTACAACAAGATCATTTATTCAACAATATTTCATAAAAAGTGCCAAGATGGCCACGATAATAAAGAATACAATTTATAAATCTAGATGCAAATGTGCAAATTACATCCGGCAGAAATAAAAATCGGCTGCTCACCTTGACGTGAAATCAGAGACCAAACCACAGTTTATAGGGGGACGACTCATCAAAAATTACGATATTACTATCACCCTCTATCCAAAGGGAGGAACATTAAAATATTCTTGTTAAAGAAACCGATGTAGAAATACTACTTATACTATTTCAATGGCTGCTCCCTATGTATAAATGATTTAACTTCTATCGAAACCCTTTTCAATTACAGAAATCCACCGCATGTAGAAATTTGCATAAAAATCGCTTTGTAATAAAGAAATCTTAGAATATGTAAAACCATGTAACGAGTTATTTCTTTACAATACAATCAAAGGATCAGGAATAAACTTATGCCATGCCCCTGTGGCTCCAGAAATTTATGGTCGGTAGCAAAGGCAGTAAGTAATAACTTTACAAAAAAGTCTCTCCCACCTTTGACAGGCGAACGTGGCATCACGGCAACTACAGCCAAGGAAAAAGCAAACATGCTCACCAAAATATTTGCATCGCACTCTACCTTAGACGTCCCCCATGACAACGGTCTCCCTACACTATCAAACATCAACACTCCCATGGCAGAAGTCAAGTTTCATCACCGTGATATTCGTAAAATCCTTAAAGAGCTAGATACGCAAAAGGCATCAGGACCGGACGGAATACCTGTCATCGTGTTAAAGAACTGCGCCAACGAAACACCCGTTTTTTCCAGGCTTTTTTCTCTTTCTTACGGAAAAGAGATTTACCCATCTTCTTGGAAAGTCGCTCGAGTGCAACTTGTTCCAAAAAAAGTAAGAAAACCACGCCCTCAAACTATCACCCAATTGCCTTGCTTCTACAAGGTCATGGAACGTGTAATCAGTCAGCAACTACTCAAGTACTTCGAGAACAAGATAATAATCAGCGATATAATCAATACCGCTTTCGCAAAGAAAGATCGACAGGAGATATATTGGCCTATGTCACTCTTATTTGGAGTAGGGAAATTGAGAACTACGGAGATTCTCGAGCGATTGCGTTGGATAATCCGAAGGCATTCGACAGAGTTTGGCATGACGGACTGCTCAACAAATTGCCGTCCTACGGACAGTCAGTCTATCTCTGCAGCTGGCTTGCCAGTTTCCTTAGGAACCGATCTCTGCACGTTGCAGTTGATGGACACATCTCAGACACATTCACCAATAGCGCGGGCGTGCCTCAGAATGTAGTACTTTCGCCAACTCTGTTCCTCATCTATATTAATGAACTGCTGACGGAAACGAATAATCCTGTTTACACTTTTGCAGATGACAGTACCCTTGTCTCCCACTTTAGATCAGAAAAACCCATACCAGCGACTGAGACTTATCACCGTAGACAGAAGCAGATTACAGCAATTAATCAAGACCTGGAGAAAGTTCAAACTTGGGGCGTCAGAAATTTGGTCCAGTTCAATGCAGCAAAGACCCAAGCAGCTACGTTTACTAAGAGGGTCAATACAGCGGGCCCTGACATCATTATGGCAGGATTGACCATTCCTTCATCCTCGTCAATCGGACTGCTGGGTGTCTCGGTCAACAGCAATATGTCCTGGCATGACCATGTTGCTAACATCGCAAAAGAAGCTTGGTGCGCTATTTCGCAACAAAAAACTATATACACCCCAGCAGTTGCTCTTGCTCTACAAAGTGCAGATAAGACCGTGCTTAGAATATTCCTCGGCCATCTGGGTTGCCACACCAAAGCACACCCTAAAGCTGCTGGATTTTATTCAGATGATAGCTGTGCGCCTTGTCGGCGACCCGGAGTTGATCCGGATTCTGGACCGCAGACATGTGGCCGAGATGTCCCTGTTTTACAGATACTATCACGGCAGATGTTCCCCGGATTTGGCCCGCCTCAACCCGCCCCTGGCGGCGCCTGTCAAGCAATAACGACAGGCGGTAAGAGCGCACCAGTTCGTCGTACAACTGGATACACCTAGAACATCGATTTACAAGAACTCCTTTGTCTGGCGCACTGCATCACTGTGGAACTCACTCCCAGGACATTTGTTTTCCCTTAATTACAATCTTCAACTATACCAGGTTTAGTTCGACATGGGCCACTTTCCAGATATGTGGAAGAACTCCTGGCTTATTCCAATTTTTAAGTCTGGCTCAAGAAAGGATATTGCAAACTACCGTGGGATTTCATTGTTACCGACAATATCGAAGGTTTTTGAGTCGATCATTACTGATGAAATTTTGAGTTGTTCAAGCATCATATATCGCTTTACCACCATGGCTTTTACAAGGGAAGATCAACGGCAACTAACCTAGGTATGTTTCACGACTGAACGAAGTTGAAGATGGAGCTCATGTGGATGTCATCTACACGGACCTTTCTAGGGCTTTTGATAGAGTAAGCCATCAATTGCTCACTGAGAAGCTTTTAAGAATGGGAATTACGAGTTCATACATTAAATGGATCCAATCTTATCTTCTGGGAAGAAAGCAAGATTCTTGACTACACTATGATTTAAAATGCAAAATAACTCATTGGAGAGGTCTTTCAAAATACGTTTTATAACGAATCTAATTCATTATTTTTAATTTAAATTAATTAGTTGAGCGCCACTTTGTAACTATATTAGAGCCCTGAAAGTAGGGTGCCACTTTGTAGTTGAATTGTTTAGTTTGGCATCATTTAATAATGAATACTAGCTCAGTCGTCAATTTGTGAAGATAAATTTCGTAGGCACTAATTTGTAGCGAAAGTTAATTTATTTAATTTAATTTAATTCAATTAAGCATGAGATTAGGGTGTGGATTGGATTTTTCCTTTGTCAACACATATTTTTATAGGGCGCCAGAGCTTCTAAAGACAACACGAACTGAGCATGTCAATTTGCTCTTATAATTCGTAATGCCCCACAGACCTCTGCGGCAAATCAAAGAAATAAATTAAAAACAAGCCATATATTAACTATATGATAAAATAACAAATGTTAATTATGGTACCATGTGAACTGGATTATCAATATAATTAAATTACAAATACAATCAAATACAATCGATTATATCTATACTGTGGGCCAAATTAAAGTAGCTCCTTTTTCAATGTTAAATAACTTTTTTATTTATTGACCGATTTTACTGATTTTTAGACAGGATATGCAAATAACATTTCTTAAGATACGCCTGATTTGAATATTGAAATGGTACTTAATGGACCAAACATATTTAGGATTAGATGAAATGACGTCTTTCGGCTCCTTGCGAGTAAAACCTACAACTTAAAAATCTGCAAAGTGGATTAAAACTGTAGCAACACTTTCGGAAAAGTGATATTTCATCCAATACTATTAATTACCAGAAATAGAGGATATGACCCCAAATTATACCTTTCAGCAGGATGGCGCACCTGCGCATACTTCAAGAAGCACGATAACTTATCTTCGAGAAAATTGTAACAGAATTCATTAAACCGGAAAACTGGCCACCAAACAGTCCCCATCTAAACACGGTTGATTACACAATATGTGGTATATTAGAAAATATGGTATATTTAAAGCCAATTTTAATACCATTGAAGAACTGAAAAATCGTATCGTTGAATGTTGGCAAGTACTTCCTCAAGCAACAATAGACTCATCCATATGGCAGTGGCGTTCTTAATAATGAAGGCGGACATATTCATGCAGGGTTTTTTAAAAATATTTAAATCTTAATGATTAATTTACCGTTTGTTGTTGTTGTCCTTATTAAGTTCCTTTGTTTTTATTTTTTCATGTCAAATAAAGATTCTAACAAGTTAAATTAAATTAATTAAAGTAAACAAATTAATTAAAGTTATTTTTTCATTAAAAAACGGGCTCCTTTAATTTGGCCCACAGAAAAACACATGTAATGCAATAAAAAAATATTTTTAATTTAATAAAGAAAGAAACCTGATAATAGTATTGGATGAAATATCACTTTTCCGAAAGTATCGCTACAGTTTAATCCACTTTGCAGATTTTTAAGCTGTAGGATTTACTCTCGCAACGAGCCGAAAGACAACATTTTATCTAATCTTAAATATGTTTGGTCCACTTAGTACCATTTCAACATTCAAATCAGACGTATCTTAAGAAATGTTATTTGCATACCCTGTCCAAAAATCAGTAAAATCGGTCAATAAATAAAAAAGTTATTTAACATTGAAAAAGGGGCTACTTTAATTTGGCCCAAAGTGTATTTTATAAATAAATTAGCTTTATGATGAGAATGAAAATTAAAATTAATGTAAAAGATTAAAAAAAAATTGACTGAACAAGTAAGAAAATTACAATGGTCTGTGCAAATATATTCCTCATTGGCTTTGCTAATACTTAGCTTGTCCAACTATCCCGCAACCATGCAACCGTATTAGGACTTCTACTGTAACCTGCTTCTGCCTATTCCCAAGTTAAACTAACTTGAGGTCATCTTAGGGCTTAAAGATTATGGATATCATCTGCCTTCTGTTAGTTTGCTATGGCAACGTGGATCGACAGCTGATGCTTTTTCCCAGTCCACTCGGGAATTGTTCACATTGAAGAGAAAGTAATCTAACTTAAGACCAATGTTTATCGCTAATTAAAAATTATTCAAGGAAATGTCCTGTGGATCTCAGTTAAACGACGTCACAGGAGGAATCAACAATTTGAAAATTTACCAGTTAAAGCAAGTATAACCAAAAACTTAAATTACACTTTTAAATTGAGCGAAACTTAACTACATACAGTTAAACAAAGTTATAAATAGCTACTGCTACTCAAGGTATTCTTTTTCTTTACTTAAGACACGAAATTCAAAAGAAAATTATGAAATTTGTTTTAAACAGTGGCTCTCGGCAAATTTAAATAAAAGATAACTTGATTAACTTGATTTTATGATAAATAAGAAATTCGAGGTACAACCTCTCTATAAACGAGTCTTATTATAACTCTAAATAAGTAATTTCTATTACCTTTTTTTTTTTGAAAAATGAAAAGATTAGTGAAATACATGCAAGATGAATAAAATATTTCAAGTTCAAAAAAAAAACTAGCACTTCCGAGTCAAACGTTGCCACAAAGATAAACGACCTTTTCTTTAAAATTTAAGACGTTCAACGAATTTGTGATTTTCGATGTTCTCATTGGGTAATTTCAATCATGTGACAACCGTACAAACTAAGGTAATACTCAGCATACGCTAAATATAGTAATCTATTGTAGATTAAATGCTTAAATTACAGGTATTGAATAGCGTACTACGTCCTTCAATTACCAATAATTGTATGAGATAAGCCCGTTTTCGTATAGATGTCACTCACTCAATATAGAAATCTACAACGACACGTATCCGCTAACTATGGATATAAACCAGCGTACCTGTTCTTCTTAAATAGTTAATTGTGCGAAATATATCAATTCACAGATAGATGTCACTGGCGATTAACATACCGAACATCGAAAACCATTGATAACTAGACAGAATTTAGTGGAGCGGAATAAACTTATTTTTAATAACTTATATTCCGTTACAGTTTCAGTACAATATATACATCATCTAATATCACAGATTTATATACGCTTTCGCGTAGCTTATATAAATTTGTGATAATATACAGAGTGTTTCAGAAAATTGAAAAACATGAAAGGTAGTTTGTACAACCGAAATTCCGCAAGTGTTTCGTTTCGAAAATACAGGGTAACTATAATTTTGAATAAAATTTTCTTTATTGGACTTTTCGACCTATTTTGATAAACGGGACCCCTACAAGACTTTTGGTGTTTATAGCGAATTGATATTCTCAGTTTTATAGAGCCATTTCTTGTCTATTGGTCAGTTTAAACCGAACTTTCCTGTGCTATTCGGCTAATTTTTAATTCGTGATTAAGCGAGAGTCTGCAACTTTTTGCACATGAGTTTTTCTTGATAATTCGTAAATCTGAGCTTATTAGAGCAATTTGAAAATATGACGGTTAATAGAGCCGTTCTATTGGAGAGTGAAAACCCCACTTTCCTATGACGATGACGGTTGGTTAATTTTTGAGTCACAATTAACCAAATATTGGCCGGTTTTATTTTCTTTTTTGTACAATTTTTGTTTGAAAATCTAGACCGCATAAGTAGAAAATGCCTAAGTTATGTTTTTTTTTCTCTTTCTTTGCTATTGAAATAGTCAACTAAAAGATTTTTATATAAATTTATATATGAACAATGCCAATAAGAAATGGGTAACCAATTATGGCAAATTGATACTTTCAGTATCTATAGAGTCAGTTCTTCTCTCTTATTGAACAGTAAAAATCGCACTCCCTTATGTTGTTTGATTAATTTTTGATTTACAATTAATCGACGGATCGCTTTTTCAATTTTTTTTTTGGCGGGATTTCTTTTTTGAAAATCTGGTTACTCTAAGCTTATCCCAAACTACATGTATCTTTATTAAGTTCTATATCACATTCACCCACGATCAATGGTGTTTCAGGTTTTATGGCATATTCAATTAATCTATCTACTAAAATCACTGTGATTCGAATTTGAGTAAGTTGAAATGCTTATTGTTCATTTTGTTATAAATTTCACCGGACCACATATTTTTTATTAACAATTTCATATAAATTTCGAAAAAATAATAATTAGCAGTGTATGATACAGCAAACGGTAGCGCGAAAATCAACAATAATGACGAACATAGCGCATCCAAATATTTACGACACGCTTTGTTCCCGAATCGATTTATGGCTCGTAAAATTTCCGCGCCAAATCTAATTTAATTACGGGCAGTAACTGCGTGAAATTATTGCTGTTCCAATATTCGCGTGGAAAACAATGGGATTAATGCGCTAATGCCAAAGTAAAAATGTAAGTTTCGCTCCCTAAAATCATCCTTATATACATTTATAAAGATTTTTAATACTAATTCCGCGTCACATCAGGGGATTTTTATGAAATTAGATGCATTTCTATTGCACAAGCTTGATTCTTCTAGGCCGCATTTCTACGTGGTTAAACTCTCCGACGGCTTAATAGGAACCACCCCACACTTGCAGTTTGCTTACTGATAAGGTGTTCCTTCCAATTCCATCATGACGATTGTACAACATTATTCTCCCCCTAGTCTCCTAGTATGCAACCACTCCAATTCCTAAAAACTAACCAACCATCAAAATCGAATCTTATTTCTTCTTTGTCGATCTTTTCGTCTGTTCATCCTTCACCTGCGACAGGTGATGAACGCGAAGAAATGAAGTAAGGATAGGAAGACAATCTGATATTAGAAGAGCTCGAATGCTACATCATCAGGATATCCACACGGTGCTGGTATTACTCCGTTCAATCAGAAAGTCTTTTTCGATTCTCGATTGAACTCTTGCTATTCCGCAGGTGTGGCCCATCAATTGGGTATCCGGAGTCT
>JAEQML010078793.1:0-12267 GCA_016904865.1 Pissodes strobi | reverse complement strand
ACGAGTCCGAAATTATTAAATTCATTTATTAACTTGCTTGCATTATAACTTCATTAGCGATAATATAAGTATGCTCTTCAATTTATTTTGTTTTCGGATCTTCATTTTTAACATCAACCATATTATCGCCAATAATTTCAAATTTAGTTAAAGAGCTCCTATACTTTTTGCGTCGAAGTACCATTCAAAATTATACGCATAGCGGTAAACAATGGGCAAAATACAAAGCACAATACATTACTAAAAAATGCTGATACTCTTTATTATATTATATGATCGTATGACATCTCAGAATCGATAATGGGTTCATTATTTTCACACTTAACAGACCCGTTACATTCCACAATCGATTGTAAACATATTTTTACCCTTCTTCACTGGATTGTTCGTTTTGTTGCCTCGTTCAAAAAACATTGCATCTCTTTGTTCTGCCTTGCATATAAACTCAACCAAACCGTGAATGAATTCACCCGATATATGCCAGCTAAATGGAAAGACTCTTTTTCCTTTTGCGAATCTGCGGCTTTCTCTAATGGAAAACAATTTGGATCTGCGGATTGGAAAATAAATTTCTATCGTTGTTGTGTAGTTAGTTATTGAAGAAAAGAGAACGAGAGCCTCGCAAACTTAAAAATGGTGCTACAGTACAATACGAGATATTTTCCCGCAGAGCTATATATCTAAAATTATTTTTATAGTGTGTTGTTTCGTGTTATAGTATGCACCAATTATTATTGAACTAACTTGGTTTGAAGTCAAGATAATATCTAGAGCAGTAATTTATTAACAGAGTTAATGAACAGGCAAAACAAAATCCGAAAGAAATAGATTATATTTCGGATATATTTGATTAGCTTTAGTTTGTATCATTTTATTAAAACTGGCACAAACCAGCCAAAACTAACCCAGATATACCCTATTTGTTTCGGACTTTTACCAGACTAGAAGCGCCGGTACTTGGAGTTTTGAGGAAGACAAGATACTTAATGAATTTAAGTCTATTTAATGAAAACCAAGTGCATTCTGCTGTAAAGAAGGATTAACTCATCACATAATATTACAATCTGCGTTAGTTTGAGTTAGTTTCTATTATTATTGTGTTAATATTTAATTTTTTTTTGCTTTAATAGGTTTAAGTTATTTGGAGCCATGAAGAAGGAACACTCACCAGAAAAAGGTTATAAAGAAAATCTTGATTGTTAATAAATCGTTCTCTAATCATCACAAAATTATAAACGTTGATCTTTATCATCTTTGTTTAGTCCCTGAACTAACTGATAAGTTTGTATACAGCTTTATACTAATTTGTACAGCTTTAGGCAGTCCTATACAGACCTATTTAAAGTTGTATATATATAATATATTAAAGCTTAAACCGATGATGCAATACTTGTCTCACGATACTCAGCTAGATAGACTCGTACCTGACACGAAAAAAAAAACACATCAAACCTTAAATTTTCCCATGGAGATTTACATGAAAAAAGCCAGGACGATCATTGCTTATCTACTGAATGACCTACAATGATAGAGTTTCTGTAATAATTGCTGAACCTTTATAATAATATTTTAATCACTTAATGGTAATATATGACACATATCTATATATATATAATAAATTTTAATAAATAATAATCAACATTACCTGATAGTAATTAATAATTGAGAGATTAAAATTTTCAAATCTGTCTTCAGTTTGTTTATATATCTTTTACAGGAGACCGTGTAATATCTGAGCTTATAAAGTAGTTATAATTTATTAGCTATAAAATGATTTATAAAATAAAAACCGAAGCTGGCAAGCTTTTTAATGAGTTAGAACAGCGCTCGACCAAATTAATTTTTAAATAATATCGCTTACGACTTTCCTACAAAGCTAGCACAAACTGTCAAAAAAAGAACATTTTCATTAAATTACGTTGAAATAAATGTTCCCTTAACTTGGCGGCGCAGAATGCAATTAAACTAAGTAATATAATTATACCATAATTATTACAAGACGGAGACATCGTCTGGTGCAATAATAATTATTATTTAAAATCTAATGCCTCGCTTTTGGAATTGCAATGAGATTACTGCCGTGTGAGTTATTGTCTATTAAATTCTTTTTATATGAGCAGAATAGCATCATATTAAGATTTGATATAAACTAATTATATATTAATGAAAAGCGCCAATTTGTTTTCAGTTTAACCCGGTTTAGTTAAATGTAAGTTATTCTACCAAAAACAAGCTTAATAAGTAATCATGGTGTATAAGTTTGAAGGATGCTGTCAATATTTATTCCCAAGCAATGGAGCTACGGTAAGGTGCAAAATAAAAATATAAACTTTTCAGCAAACAACGGGTTATTTTGTTTATTTTGATCTTCCTGTGACAAAGTTTAGATGGAAAACAAAATTATGGTGGAATATTCTTGGTAATCTCTGTACACTGGTTCAATGCCTTGAGATTTCTTCTTCTTCCTAGATGGTGATGGTGATGGAATCTGTCCTGTGAATTCACTAGTAACTCAATGTGGTGTCAGGCGTATCAAAATGTAGACAAAGTAGTACAAGAGGGTTAAAGAATTCACCAGGAATTAACTGTTCTGTCTCAATTTGGGGGGGAAGTTCAGTTATTTTAGTTTAGTATTTTAGGAGAGAAGTAGGAATAACCCTCAGTCTATTATGCTGGAAAATATTAAAAATCATTAAACAAATTCCCTTCGCCAATTTAAGCAGAACTCTTGTTCATCATTTGTTTTTGAACAGTTATTTTCTAGAGTAAATTATGTACAAAATGAATACTTAATTAGTAATGGATTGCCAACTTGAAAGGTAGTAAAATGAATAGTTAGTGAATGACCATTATTTCAATCAATATGAGACAAATATAAAGATACATTTAGCTGAAGCTTCAAACGCAAATTATTGTAAATCTATGGGTTTATTTCTGCCTAGGCCAAAGTTGACTTGAGATAGCAGTCCTTAAATATTACTATCTCGATCACCTTTAACAAAATCATATAATGCAAACAATAGGTAGCGATACTAGAAGAAGGTATATATGTGGTCCTGCACAGTAATTATTCACTCCTCTAAATTACTCTCCTGAACAAGAACTTGTGCACATCATATAGACAATACAATCTGTTCTATCAGTTGGATTACTTAGCTAAAATTAGACATTAAATATCCGACAATCTTCTGTAGGAATGGTGCCCTTTTCCTTCTTCGCCTAGCCCCGAAACCAAACTAAGGCAAATCTATAAGTCCGATAGGCACACTATACACCATTCATGCAAGTTGCAATAGTAAGTATAGGCAAAAGATAATCTCCTACCTTTCCTAATTCCCAGAACAAAGTGTAGTTTCTCGACAAAATGCATTCGCGCACCAATCACATAGTTCTAATTTTCGCCAAGAAGAGGTGTTTAGCTAATTCAAATCATGTCAAACTTGCATATTAAAATTATTTAACATCTTAGAATCAGTTTTTAATTGCTGTGTTTGCATAAAAATAATCATAATCTTAATATTTGTTTTAAAATTAATAAACAATTCTCAAATAATACCTCTTAAAGAAAAATTAATTTCAAAGGCAGCATGACTGAAATTCAGTTTTATGACGGGTACTGTAATTATGTCGAGCTGCTATAGTTTCCTGCACTCCGAACCTCTCTAACCTTGATAATTCGATACTGCTGTTACCGGTTTGATTCGAATAGTAACTTGAAACTAGGTGTAAGTATTTATCATTATTGACATCAATATCTGCAATCAAATTATTCTGATATTACACAAATGTGAACTAAACCAATTTTACATTTTCCTAATTTCAAATTACGTGACGAACCATTTTTACCTTTTCCTAATTTCAAATTATGTGACAAAATATTCAAATGGAAAGTCAAATGCAAAGCCGCAAGATAACAAAGCCAATTCCAAAGTGTTACTCGCTAATTACCAAATACAATCTCTTTGTAATTGTCTAGAGTAAACCTCGAGTCCTTAAATAATATTGCAGACGACAGTGGAGTCCTGCAATTAGAATAATTCCAATTATCTTTAGCGAGATTAACTATGGGATAGGTACGATGCTATTTATTATACGGAAGTAACGCAAACGAGTATTTGCCAGCGCAGCGGGGGCAATGAGCACGTTATAACTTTAATCAGAAATAATGTAAGTGAGTATAGTCTTTGTTTTACGAGGGCCTGACGGAAACCACAACATAAACTTTACAACATAACGTAATGCCCCATTGATATTAGAATTAGAACTTTTGGACCTCTGGGTATAAAAGTTAAAATTCTTGGCAAGTTGCCGTCGTAACCAGAGAAATAGTAGGATAAGACTACAATTTCTGGGAATATGTCTTCTTGTAGTAATCTCTCTATTAGTAAAATAATAAATAATAATGCACAACCATTTAAAAATATACCATAAGTATAAAACTCCTAAGACATTGAATCTTCTGTTTTTGGTCCATTTGTTCCCAATATGTACAAACGACTCTCTGAAGTTCTTGGAACTTGGTTCTCTGTTTGAAAATATATTTTTTTATGTTCGACACACACACAAAAGGAAAATCTTATACCACTTAACGAGCGATGTGTGTGCGGAGAAGACGGTGGACTTGAAGCGCTGGTAGGTTGTAATTTCCTAGAGCGAAGCAGCCCTCAAGACCAAGGAGTTGTTTTTTTTTATGATCAGCACACACACGGGAGGAAAATGATATATCACGCAACGAGCAGTGCGTGTTACCCGGAAGTTCATTTTAGAGCGAGGTAGTCCTCCAGATAAAGGAGTTGATGAGGAACTTGTGTCTGATAAGTGTTTCTGTTTGGCACAACTCATAAGTGCCAGCTCGTTTGAACACCTTCTGTAGTAGTGTAGGTCCGCCACTTTTCTTCGATTTTCAAGGCTATCAGGGTCTTTTGTCCACTCGAGGTCATTCACAAGACGGACTGCTCTCCTCTGTATGGAATCTAATATCCTGAGCAGTGTTTGGGTGCCGAGCTCCACACATGGGAACAACATTCCAGTGATGGTCTTATCTGGGCCTTACAGAGCAGTAAGAGCTAATGAGGTGTATGCAACCTTTTTCCTCCATAGAGTGCTCCTAATTTTTGTGCTGCTGCTTTGGCGGTTTTGGTGACGTTATTATGACAAGACATGTTGTTTCTAAGTTGATGCCCAGCAAGCTTATGGATGAGACCGGAATCAGTGTTTGGCCTGTCATTGATAAGTCCGGTCCTGCAATGTTTGCTTTTTTTGAGAAGACAGCTGCTTGAGTCTTTCTTGCATTAAACTGGACATTGTCCTCAACCCATTCCACGATGGAGTTCATATCCTCATTGATGGCAGCAATCTGATTTTCTCGCTCGCGATGGGAAGAAGCATCGGTTATTGGAGATGAGAGACATGAATGAGGATATAAGAGTGCTGTAGTCTGCAGAGCTGTAAAAGGAATTGTTTGTCCAGTCTAAAAGATCGTTGATTTAGAACAGGAATAGTGTGGGAAATAATATACACCCTTGAGGAACTCTGGCATTGATTTTAAATTCCTCCGGAACTCGGATGATTCGATCCCTTAAGAAATTGGAAAGCCATAGAAGCAGTGCTGGTGGTAGTCCGTAAGCTGTCAATCTCTGTCAATGCTTTGGATATGAAGTCACTGCACGAGATTCGCCGTAACTCTCGATGGCATTGGTCCACAGATAGGTCACGTAAGTCAGGAGATAGGTAATAATTGCGCTTCATATGTTGTCTTACTGATTACACAGTTTAATTGTTCGTGTGTTCTCAATATTACAGTTATCAGTGGTTCTCTATTTAATGCGTGTGCGCATACCAAAGATTTTTTATGTATTATTAGCCACACAGATGGAGCCATATGCTATGTGTGGCGCACACACGGATTTTTTCTTAGAGCTATGGTAATTGCATTAAGCGTTCCCTGTTCCCTCATTTGGGATCTCGAGAGTACTACACGATGAAGGTGTAAATCCCCAAATCGATTTTGATGATGGACTCGAAGAAACAATAAAAAAATCGTACATATACTATTTCACTTAATAGGAGTAAATGATAGGTAGGATTAAACTCTTCGACGTAGCAAAGCTGTCAAGAGAAGCTAAGGCTGGACATTTTGAACTGTTTCATTAGTATAACAGATTCTCTCTGAGAAACGGAGATCAAAGTAAAAGTGCACTACTACTACTTAAAGATCGAAAGCTAAAAATAGCTGAAGTGACAACAGGTATGAGAGTAGAGGTGTCCCAGGGATCTGTACTCGGACCACTATAGAACCTATTATACGGTGTTGTATGAAGACAAGAACTGAGGGACAAAGTTCGAGCAACAGCTTTCACTGACAACCCGATGAGCACAGTGAAAAAAGGCAAGAACAAACGAGGCTTTAAGAAGGTTACGTGCTCACGACCTTAAGCTGGCTCCCCCAGATATAGAAGCAATAATTCTCAAACGAAGTAGAAACATCCATAAAGTTGGCTTTAACTTGAACGGCTCCCTTATAAAACCTAAAAAATCAATAAGATATTTGGGAATAGTTCTCGGAAAATATTCAGCGATGACATAAACCACGTAACGAAGAAAGCAGAAGGACGAATAGCATCGCTTGTAGACTAATATCCAACATCGGTGACCTTCGAAGTCACAAGAGAGGTTCTCCGCTCAATCTTGTTGTATGGCTGTCCGATATTGAATAAAATAATGAACGTCAAATGATATAAAGACAGTATGGGACAAACACAGAGAAAATGCTCATGAGGGTGGCCAGCTCCTACCAAACTACCTCCTCGAGGGCTTTACAGGTCATCGTGGGAATCATCCCAATAGAATTGCAGATTTCAGAAAAAGTAAACACATCAGCACTAGAAGAAGACAAAAAGAAAGCAAAAACCCTTGAAAGGCAAAGAACACTCGAAAGATGGCAGGTGATCTGGAACAACATAACAAAAGGGCAATGGATGAGACAGCTGATCCCCGAAATTCGACAGTGGATTGAATGGAAACATATAAGAATGGAGGACGCAAGTATTGACTTCTACTCGTATCTCAGGATGATCGGCACCGCGGAAGCCGACCGGTTTATCTACTGCGAGGAGATGGGAAATGTGTAGACAGGATTACTCATCTGGCTATTGAATACAAACTCAGATCCAAAAACATGATGCGTCACATGATAGAAAATTAGAGAAAATTGGGAATGATCTAGAATATGATAAGAAAAAATAATGAAAGACAAAGAAAGATAACGAAACGAGCAAGAAAGACTAGACAATGGGCGATATACAGGTGGAACTCCTATATCGAAGTATCCCAAGCAATGGTTTTTCCTGACAGGAGTGAGAAACAAAGAAGGAAAGGTTTTAGTTAGTGGGGATGACCTCTAGAGAGGCGTGACACACGGTAGGACCATAAGAACACAATTTTCTGCTATGGTCCTTTCGAAGATTCCCTAATCCTTTATAATAAAAAAAAACTACTACTACTACTCCTACTAGTGCTATTGCTACTTCTGCTAGCATTGAAATAAATGCCCCCAGTCGTGGAGAGTCGTATGTTTTTCATAATATATAAAAAGTTATTATTGAAGAAAGCTTTTATTGCGATTTATCGATTTCCTCCAGAGAATGGCCTTAAATTTCAATGAAACCTAGACAAATATATTTTAATGTGTATTTATTAAAGTAACAAAAATAAAACCATATTTAAAAGTTGATAGATTTGGTAAAATGAAAGATTTACGTATAATTTAGGATTTGAAACAGCAATTTCAATAACAATGGTCAAATACATGCCCTCTTGTATCTATCATATAGAACCCTTGTTAAATGTTTCGTATTAATGCTACAAATCAAGCTATCATCATTTTCCGATTGATGTATTTTTGGGGCATAAAATACCAAATACAGACACTAAAATTTGTTGCAGGAATATTATAATTAACTTATGATAACAATTGTTAAAATTTATTTTAATATTCCCGCAAGGGATTTAAGGGGTTGCAGTTATTTTAACATACCTTATCATTGAACTAACTTAGAGCTTAACACTCCCTGGAGGCGAATTTTAAAAACTTTCAGCTTTAAGCTCCATATCCTCATATGTTTTGTCTTCATACTTTACGATTTACAACACAAATAAAAAACTACTTTGCTGAGCAGATTTTGTATTAAATTTATTTCTTTTAGTACGCAGATTAATGGAGATATGATAACTTTAAGTAATAAGGGATACACCACGATGTTTTTTTGTAATATATTTACAATAAAATATTTATATGAATAGTTTCCGCTTAATTGTCAGGGGCGTGACGTGTTCCCGACATTTAATATATCCGTGCCGAATTCCATCCTTTCCAGATTCCAAACTATAGGATTACTTACAAAACCAAATTTAAACCGTCCCCTGTAGCCTTAATGAAAAGCAAGAGAGTCTAGCCTTTGCCTTATATTAAACAGGATTCCAACACATTTTCTCTCTATTATGCAAAAGAGGCACGGGTATTGTATTACTCGCTCTTGGACGCTAATGCTGGCTTCACGGTCTTTCTCTGTAATTATCCTTTTGCTCCTGCGTACATAAGTTGTTTTCCATTAAAACTTTAGTTTATGCTTGGAATACTATTAAGACCAATTTGGCGGAGCACTAATTTCTAGATAAATAAAATGAAAGTTTCCGCAAGTTCGTGGCATAGAAATAGCCTTTTTTATATTAGTTGAGCTTGAAAGTATAGGATTAAACTGCTTTATGTTTAATTGAAATTGACGGCAACTTTTCCAACATGATTGACCAATTGCAAGCAATTAATAATGAACGGGCTAATATATTAAAAGTTAATAACATATTTGCAAGTTGCTCAGATTGTAATTGTGTATAAATGGTTGAGTTAAGTAAAAGATGAGGTTGAAGCCTGATCATCCGCTGATGCAACCTTCTGCCTTCTTCTGTTAGGATGTTCGTCCAAATATGTTCTTCTTGCCAAATACATTGAACCATGCTTTTAGTTTAAACTTTTCTTCGATAAGTGAAAATTGTTTTTGCAAAATTGAAAAAGTTGAATAGCATGGAACGTATCTAGGGAAGAGACAATGAGCTTTATTTAACGCGATCCATTACTACAAAAAAATGTTAAACTTGTGAGCTTTTAAATGCTTCTTAATGTGATATAAACCTGTAATAAAAATTATCATTGTTTTTGCTACAACATTTCTCCATAAGGGGTCTTTGATACGATACACATTTTCTGTAAATGATTAATATCATGATACTTACTTACCTTAATATCTATATTCGTGTTAAATCACTATTCTTGTTGAAAATTAGATTAAATTAGATTAGATAGTTGTGTGAGCTCTATAACCGTATCACGAATCTGCCTTTTGCAATAATCGCAGGGTCGTCGACGTTCATCAGTTAGAATTACCCAAAGTAAGAGGGATAGCGCTTCTTGTGGGATCTTCCATTTGCTCTAGCTGTAAGTGTTGTTTTGCCAGCTGTTGATATAGCCACTCATTTTTCAAATTGACACTTATCCACTGGCACAGAAGTAGTGGTACTCCTCTTCTTGCATTAGTTATAAATTCTGTAGATGCGTTATTAAAAGTACTCTCTCAGTTGAAAAAGATAAAACTATAACCTCTATAGTGCAGTTTGTTAATTTAGAACTTTAACTTGACCTTGTTTGATTCATCTGGTAAAAACGGTCGCTAAATGACGACTATCGCCGGAAAGGGATCCATAAATTCACTGTCTTTTTCAGCGTCGGGTTATAAAATGACTCTTATTCATTTCCGATTTTATTACCAGAATGAAACTGCGAAACCGACAAATTTACGTTTCGGAAACTTTTCAAATAAGACCGAAGAAACTTAATATTTTATATTTATGCAGTCGACTTTAAGAATTATTGTTCCTCTAAGGTTTTTATAACGACGATTTTTTCAGTTTTATGGCTTCGTGATATCGTAAAAGCCAGTTTTCTGATCAGAATAGCGAAAATATACAATCAAACGGGCTTTAGACTGAATTTAGTGCTCTTTGGTGTGTTATAATGCCAAAGTTTTATAGAATGTGCCAAAAATATGTTTTCTTGAATATGCGCTAATACGGTATGAGTTTAGCAGCCAAAGATGCCAATGAGAATATTTTATAACAGTAGAATATTAGGTCAATATTTTTACAAGTAAAGTCTTCCAAGTAGTATCCATTTTAAAAATGTTGGAGAATTTTCGACTAAAAATAAATCCTTTTTGATACGACAATGATAAAATTTGTTTATTTATCCAAAGAAAGAAGGACCTTGACAGTATCGACTTGGGTATATTTAAAATGCTTACTTCTTACCCATTAAGAGAAAAAAATTAAGTATTTACACCCAATTTTTACGAGACTGAAATAATCATTATGCTCATTTTCTAGAATACCCTATCTGTAGAAAATATCTTAAGAGTTAAGAGAACCTGTAATTAAATTAATAGGTGCTGGTAGTTTTAATAACAAAAAACCAGGTCATCTACATATCCCGGTAGAAATACAAGTTAAAATTATTGGTGAAATGTTAGCCAGTCCCCAACAGACTATTTCACATGTCGTTCAGTTTCTCTTTCTATTGCTACATCAGTTAACTTATCTTCGCAATTTTGGCGACGAATGTACATGTTTTTAAAATGCTATTGTCAAGACACAAAAGTGTCGTTATCGAAGTGACATACCACCGACATGTTTTTCGGAAGACCGATCTCAATAAGCCTAAAAATGTATGTTTCGGCATATATATTAAGAGACCACATCTTAAAACCTCTATTAATCAAGCAACTTGAATGTGCTGGAAAACGGCATCGGACTTCTCATCACCGAAATCATCGAGAAGAATCTACAAAAGTTTAAAATGGAAATTATGTTCCATAAAATGGCGCTCCGCATTATTTCAGAAATGTGCGTAACTATTTAATTACCAATTTGCGTGGTTGCTGAATCCTACCGTAATGGTTTGCTCGATTATCCTATTTGACTCCTTTGGACTTTTTCTACGAGGATATCAGTACAGGGTGTGTGATACATTAGTCGAAATATTGATATAGGTGTATTTGAAAATGTTCCACGAGAACTGTTGAATGGACTTCTCTGTGACAAGAAGTACAGGGTCGTCATTTCCATTTTTTTATATGGATGGGTAATCTCCACAAATATGGAAATAACATTTAAAATGTCATCATTTTATATTGAATGACGATATTCTCTTAATATTCTAGCATTATGAAGTACTCATTGGAAGCTTCAAAATGATTTATTGCATGCCCCCTTTCCTTATAGTTTTTTCTGAGTGTATTTTTTTCATATTCGTCCATCAACCCCTAATACATAAATTATTCTATACTCTTTGAAAAGTTAGTGATAGTGCGGATGTCAAGCTTTTGGTAATATTCCAATATGTTAAATTGTGGATTCAGCCTTTTAAGGCTATGCCTCAAAGCGCCATATATAGTGAGAAGGTTCGTCACTAGCCTGTAACGCTCAGTTCCCAAACAAATACAAACCTAATTTACATAAATATACAAGTTTACAATAATCTCCAACTTCACAAAAATCTCCAAGTTCACAATCGGTGGTACAGCCTTTAGTGCAGGAACAATGGCGGCCCCCAGCTTTTAGACAGTGGAGAAGGGTCGTGGTGAGTTATAATGCCTGAGCGCCACGCGGTTAACTTATCGCCATGCCCTGATGCTGGATCTTCAGTGAGATTCGACCATTAACCACGAATTGCTCTCCTCCCCGCTGTAACCTATTGAAAAACTTGGAAGGGAAAACAAAAAGAAATATCACCCCAATTAAACAAAAATAACAAGTGTATATTCCGTATTGGTGACTATACTTTTGAATTAAATAAGAAAAATAATTGCTACAAGAAGAATTTCTTGTATATGTAGCTATGACAATTAATATATATATATATATATGTCGTAGTCTTATACTGAAATCCGTCATTTCATGAAAAATCTAGTCACATCAGGAAGCGTCGGCATGTTGTGTAAAAATATGAAGCTACATAATCAGACAAGGCTTTTCATGAAAAACCCATATTATGGCGGCGTATTGTGTGTAACACAACCTGCCTAACTTTGAACGTTCCCGTTCCATGAAGTGCCCACGAAGAGAACGCACATTATGTTAATTTGGTATTCGAAGGTAGGATTATACGCATTTTAAGATCCTTTACAGGCGTAGCCGACTATATCAAAATCGGCCTCTCCT
>JAEQML010078792.1:0-12268 GCA_016904865.1 Pissodes strobi | reverse complement strand
AGACGGGGAATGTCCACTCCACTGGTTGAGCACAATGTCGGTGGCAAGAGGATTTTCTTTTCCTCCGACAGCAAGGCCGCACTCAAGGCGCTGAGGTTGGTCCACACGCGCTCTTTGTCCTACCGGGCTTCACACGTGTACCGAGAAACAAGGCCGTGAACGCCTTAGCCAGAGAAGACCCCGCGTGTAGATACCTAGGGGCTGATCCCGGTATGGGGATCGCCCAATATGTTCGCGAAAGGACTTTGGAGGCCTGAATGGAGGTTCGGCCTGAAAAGGTATGCGACATACATTAGATTATACACACGCGGCTTGTGATACATGAGCCCGCGAAGAGGTTCAAGGGGCACTGTAGGCTTAGACGGCACCTGACTCTACTCAAAATTACAGAAGAGGAGGAATGTACATGGTGCATGGAGGACGATGAGACTCTATATCGTCTACTTACGGAATGCCCCACCTTCGCGTGGCCAAGTTTCGGAATCTTTGGCGCAGCGCTGATCGAGCCAGATTCAGCGTGTCGGGTTAGTCTGAAGGAGATACGGGCTTTGTTAAAAAGACCTGCATCCTGAAGGTTCTCTAATGCGAGCTGGTGCACAACGGGCCCAATTGGTAGTCTAGGGGCACCCCTTCTGATACTGATACAAGAAAGGCAAGAAAACCGCGCCTCAAACTATTGCCTTGCGGCCAATAATCTCCAAAGCCATGGAACGTGTAGTCAATCAGCAACTACTCAAGTACCTCCAGACCATCAGAAGAATTAGCGATAACCAATCCGTAAACAGATCGATCGGAGATATACTGGCCTATGTTACTCATATTATATGGAGTAGGTTAATCGAGAACTATGGTGAACCTCGAGGGATTGCGTTGGATATTTTGAAGGCATTTGACAGAGTTTGGCATGACGGATTGCTCAACAAACTGTCATCCTTCGGACTACCAGCGTCTCTCTGCAGCTGGCTTGTTAGTTTTCTTAAAAATCGATCGCTGCACGTTGCAGTTGATGGACACACCTCAGATATATTCACCATTAATGCGGGAGTGCCTCAGGGCGCAATACTTTCACCAACTCTATTCCTCATATATATTAATGACCTGCTGATCGAAACCAATAATCCTGCTAACAGTTTACGCTTGTCTCTCAATTTAAATCAGAAAAACTTTTACCAGCGACTGAGACTTATCACCGCAGACGGGAGCAGATTACAACAATTGATCAAAATCTAGAGAAAGTTCGATCCTGGGACGACAGGAATTTGGTCCAGTTCAATGCAGCAAAAACCAAAGCAGCCACGTTTACCAAGAAAACCAATACAGCGGGCCCATAGGATCTCCCTTTAGTGTGTGTGCCACTGCCATAAGAAATAACTCCTTCAAAGGAAACTCAAAATAGAAAAGCTATAAAAATAAACCAAACTATTGCACAAAATCTTTGGTTCACAAGATTGGAATTAAAAAGTTTATTCAGTTCTATGAGGAAATTTTTATAAAACTGTACGTGCTCTGGTAGATTTATTAACGGGGTATCTCCAGGACATAGCGCCATTGAATTATTATATTTTGAAAAGATATTGGACGAGGTCCCTTATTCAAACTGTTTAATATTTGTGTTCTGGAAGGGGTGCAGTTTGCCTCTTTAAGGACATTGCCTTATAATTTTTATCTAAATGATCGACTTTGAAAAATAATTTAAATGGATCCTTTTTGGTTACCATGAACTCAAACATATCGGTTGATTTGAAGTCATTGCCCTCGTCGTCAAGCCGAATTGAACGCAATCTAAGGTTTTAAAAATCTAGGAAATCATTGAAGTTAAAGAAAAAACTTCATAGGTCATTGAGTTACGTTTTCATAACAATTGCACTATAGAACAAATCGTTAAGGCGTATCTCCGGGATCCGCTTTTCAAATATTTATATAAAAGGCGTATCTCGAGAAGCGCTTTAAGTCTTAGCTTATTTTATTTCTTTAAACTTTGAGAAACGCCCTTCACTTTTCAGTTTCCATTTAGTGAACAGTGCGTTTTTGAGATACGCCATTACGTCACAACTTGAAGCACGTTCAAATATGTCCATCGGCGTATCTATTCAATTTTCGCCGAATTTCGAGATACGCCTTTATGTATTTTCAAGGCGATATGGGGGGTCTAGTTCCCCTACTTGTATAACATTTGTGCCAAATTACTGTTTTATTTTTCGAGATATTTCCATTGAAATTTTTCAACACCCGTAGGGTATCAACCATTGATTTATATCAACACTTCGCAGATTCATTTATTGCCACGCGACAAAGGTGCTAATATTGTAAAGAGTTGTAACGATGCTGGAATACCCAGTGAATATTGTTCACATTCACACACATTAATTCACATTCTACAATTAGCTATAACTGAAGCTATTGACAGCGAAAGATCCGTTTCAGATTTAACCACAACCTGCAAGAAAATTGTGGGACACTTCAACCATTCATCGGCTGCATGTTCCAAGTCAAAAGAAATTCAGATAGAGTTAAATGTAGCTCCTAATAAATTAGTCCAAGATATCTCAACTAGGTGGAATTCTTTCTATTTTATCCTCAAAAGAATACATGTGCAAAAACGACATTTAAATATATATGCAGCAGATAACAATTTGAATATTTTAACAACAAATCAGTAATCAGTGGATAATGCAGCCATTATTGAATGTATTACAACCGTTCGAAAAGATTACCAGGAAAATGAGTTCAAATGCAGCTGTTATATCTGAAGTACTGCCAACGATTGTTACTTAAAAAAATATTTGATGGAAAATATATATTTTTTTTTTGCGTCAGTACAATCAAAGAATATTCTACTATAGAATATTCTTTGGTACAATGAAAGACATACTTTATTAACAGACTTTAAGGAGTTTTTTTTATATAAGTTCAACGGTCTTCCATCCCAGATTTAAAGTAGCATTTTTTTGGAAAACGACAATTGCGAATATTTCAAATAATTTATAATAGATTAGCGTTCTTATTCCGTATATAACAATCAAGCGACTCCGAAAATGATGATGTGGCCGTTATCAAAAATATTAATTTTCTCACAAAATAGTGAAGATCGCGAATAAAGGGAAAAACAAAAAGTAAATTATGGCAATGCTTTGACGAATTTGCAATAAGTTCTACAATAGCAATAGATCGGGAAAAATCTTTATAAAAGTAACATTAAAGAAGAAATTGGAAAGTACTTAAATTTATTGTTAATTCAGTAGAACCCACAATCCAACCATGTATTTGGAAAGAAAAAAAGAAGGACTTTTCACTGTAAACGCTAGAAGCAGGAGCTGAAAGAACTGTTAAAGACATCTCCTTTAATATTGCAAAAACTTCTTCGTTTTTTTCTAAATATCTTCTGGAAAAATCCTTATTATGAGATTGGATAAAAATGTTGCACATTTGATAATACATGATTTAGTCATTGTTATTTTTGTTACAATGGATTACTGTGGATTGATGTTATATTTTTGCAGCGAATTTTTGGACCATATTGCTAACTTTTTAAAATTATTTAATTTGTTTATTAAAAGTTAAAAATCGTTAAAAACGTAAAAATATCGAGAATGAGAAATATCTGAAACAGAATTTTATCCACAATACCGAAACAGAATTTTTGCACTCGATTCGCCATCAGGAGATGACTAAAACTAAAAGTTGCAGAAATCCTTTCCCTCCCATTAACATCTCATATGACATCAAGATAAATAAAAAAGAAAAGGACCATTTGGATTTCGCTTCAGCATGCCTGAGCTAGATGCAACAAAGAAGCCATTACTTTTAAGAAAGGTTTACTAAAAAGCGGCTCGTTGTCGATGAGCACATATTACTTTAGTGAGTTCAATCATCATGCAGGCGCATTAAAAAGTTACTTGTTGTAAAGATGGCAGCTCTGATGATGAAAATGAAAATATTGAAAATCAAGTAAAACAGGGTTTTATCCACAATACGGAAAGAAAATTTTTGCACTCGACCCGCGTTTCGCTAACCATGTTAGCATGATCAGGAGATGATTAAAACTGTTTTAATCATCTGCTGATGATGCTAACATGGTTAGCAAACGCATGTCGTGTGCAAAGATTCTGTTTCGGTATTGTGGATAAAACTCTGTTTTAGTGCAGTTTGCCGAAGGTCTCAAACCCCAACATAATTGAAAATCTAGAACATTCCCTGCATATATTGCAGCGAATTTTATAATTTTTCGCGGTCACGGGTACTATGGTTTAAGTGCCAAATGTGTGGCAACTGGGTTCACAAAGAGTGTGCGTGTCTTGATCCTATTTAATATTAATCTGTTTAATATTTCTAGATAAGGATATGATGGTATAGCAGATGTTTTTTCCTTAATTTTGTTTTGCTAAATAAATGTTTCCTTAGCTATTTTATTTAAATTTCACCAATTTTGCATTAGGCCAATCGGAAACTTAAATCAAAGTTTTTATTTCAATATTAGCTCAGGAAATATAGCTCCACAAAAACATGTTGTCATCTAACTCAGACATATCTCCCCTATACAATTTGTTATAGACTGTGGACGACTTTCAAATTTTCAATTCTCTTTCAAATTCGATGTTTCAAAATGTGAATATCCTTGTTCTGTAAAAATAAACTATATAATCTCATTGACCAATCCATAAATTATATTGGGTATTCAAAAAGCGGATAGTAAAAGTAGCCTCCTTGGGAAATATTTTATTCAATTTCGATATAGTATTCCAAATCTATAATGTAAGTATAGTAAATGACGTTACAGTGCTCAACAAGCGTACAATCGGTATTGATCATAGGATGGTGAGAGCAAAGCTATATATTAGCAGCATACTTGAGGTGAAACAGAGAATGCAAAGTAATAAATTACAACTTGATATAAACAAAGAAAAATAAGATAACCCAGACCAATACCTATGCCCTAATCCATAAAATCATAGATTAAGTACATAAATATCACGCTGTTAGTAATATCGTTTAAAGCAGCAAAAGAAATAGCAGAAAAAAAAGAAACACCTACATCAGAAAAAACAAATAATGAACTTATGGAAAAGAGAATATATTGTTAGAGGCGAAAAGACGATCTATTCTATAGATACATAACAAAACCATTAGAAAAAAAATATAGAAGAACACAAACGAAAAATGCAAGAAGCAAAATTTGGAAACACAGTAGAAACATCAAATGTCTAAGACCAAACTCATGAAAGTTCGAAATTAATAACGTTAAAGACAAGCATGGCTTGGAACTAAACGAGAAGAACAAAATGGTGAAATTCGCATAAATTCCTACTAATCAAAGTTATCCCAAACTGTGAGCCCCAACAGACCTGAAATTTTCTGATAACAGAAAAATACTTGAAGGGAGAAGAAGTGTCTTCAGGGAGTGCATCAAATAAAAGGGAGGAAATAGTAGATGTCTGGGAAAAAGGTGATCGTCAAAGTCGCCAAAATGAGGCTGATATTTTTCGGAATATGTCCATTCCATTCTACCTCAACTGAATTATTTTAGTCATTTCGTAGTTTCATACAGGAACAAGTCAGAAAGTATACCCTGTAAAAACTATCCAGACCCGAATATAACCGTTGAAGAAATAATGCCTATTTGACATTCGTATGGTTAATCCCTTAGCAAAAAACTTGATGAGAAGGAATAGGTTGGATCAGATTTTCATTTCCTTCCGACTGACAACAGTTTTCTTGATAATAGAGATCACGGCTTGAAAATGCGGCCATTGAAGGAAGAAGGCAACGTTTTTAAAACGTTTATCTCAGATGAAGAAATGCATTTTGATCAATCAAATATTTCGGGAGGCACAGTTGTAAACAGTATATAAGGGGCAAATCTATAAGTTTTGAATTTAAAATGTGATCTTTAAATACTCGCGATCGCTATTTGGTAAATTTTTATCTATATCAAGGTAGGGGAGCTACGGACAGAATGACATATATGGACAAAATTACATAGACCCTTATTTTCAAATTCGCGCGGTTTACCGCTCCGCTGACTGACATGTCACGTGCTCCAAAGAATGTAATTTTGTCCGTTATAAATTTAACAGGCAAAAAAGATCATTTTTATTTGCATGCAGATAATAAATACTGCCAGCATGTGACGCGACTATAAAAAAAAAAAACTAACCGGCAATCTTGGAGTGACGCGACGTGTCAATGAAAAATGCAATTCAGGCTGTTCAGGAAAATAAAATGGGTTGGCTTTTAGTCTCCAAGTCGTTTGGCATTTCTCGACCCTGAGACGGCATAAATTAGGAAAGAGCAAAACGTTAAATCCTACTGGTAAAAATTTATGAAGGTACAAAGCTACATTTCCCCTGCAATCGAAAGACAGCAAATACGACTATTTGGTTTGACTCGGAAAGCTGTTCAGAAGTTGGCTTTCCAGTTGGCCGAGAAAAATGATTTTACCCATATTTTCAATGCAGGAAAACAAATAGCTGAACTAGAATGGCTAACTGGATTTTTAAAGAGTAATATGGATATTTCGGTACGCAAACCAGAACCGTCTTCAGCGGTTAGGGCTCAATAAACCGCAAGTTCAAAAATTATTTAAGTTATATGAAGAATTGTTGGATACCTATAACTTTTGATGGATACCCATAACTTTTCGCCTGATTTATCACAATCAGGTTTGTCCACCGTTCAGAGATCGTAAGCAATTTTGGCAACAGCTGGTTGGAAGCAGGTCGGATGTTTAACAAAAGCTGAGCGTGGATCTCATGTGACTGTTGTGTATTGTATGAATGCAACGGTGTCTTATATTCCTCCATGTTTAATATTTCCGACATAGAATTTCAAAAACGAGCTTTTGCATGGAGCACCAACTGGCACTGTTGGAATTGCACAAGAATCGGGCTCGATGACTACATACGTGTTTTCGAAATGGCTGAAGCATTTCCAAGCCTATGCAAAGGCCAGTACTGATGAAAAAGTTCTCCTCATCGTCGATGGTCACGCTAGTCATAGAGGATTAGAATCACTGACATTCGCTCAAGAGAACTGTATAATCATGTTGTGTCTGCCAACATATTGCACCTACCGGATGTATGTTTTTATGAACCTATAAAAACCTATTTCAATTAGGAAATATCAAAGTGGTTAAAGCTTCATCCAGGACATGAAGTCACTTATTTGCAAATTGGCTATTTATTTAATTAGGCGCATGGCAAAGCTGCTACCGTGCAAAATGTGTGCCCAGGATTTAAGAACACTGGTTTTTTGGCCCCCAGACTACATGTTTGAGCCCGCTGAGATAACCAATGTTCCAATAATGCTGAACATACGCCCATGCAGATATCAGAAAATTCAAGTTCTAGTAATAATGATGTCGTATCTACACTACCAGATGAAAGAGTCTGTAGTGAGGAGAATCCTGACCCATCAACTACCGAGCAGAATCCTGAACCATCACTGCTCGATCCGGTTGAAATTTTATCACCTGTTCCGCAAAAAAAATCAGTCTAGAGAAAGCCAACGGAGTAACAAGTCCATGTAGTTTCTCACTTCTACACCAAACATGGGGGACGTAAATACCAAAAGTTTAGACGGAAAATCAACAGCTCCATTGATAATGATGGTTGAGGAACTGTCCGGAACCAAAAAGAATGTTCCCTATAAACTTTATACAGACTATTTATTCATAGGTGTCAGCTTATTGAAAGATGTGCGCGATCTTGGCATTTGGTGTACAGGCACTATGTGGAAAAATCGCTTACCCAGAAAAAGTCCCCTTCCATCAAAATAATGTACTAATGAAAACTACTTTTCGGGTAAAGTGATACTATATTTCTAAGATGGATGGATAATAATGTGGTATCCACAAGTGAAAAGATTTTCGCGGAAAGATAGAAAAACCATTAAAATACGACGGCGAAAACTGATAGGGAAATATAATAATTTAATGGCAGGCACTGATTTTATGAATCAAAATATATCGAGATACCGAGTTGCTATTTGATGTAAGAAATGGTGGTGGTCATTTTGGTCTTGAATCCCTGGTGTTTCGCTTGGTAGATATACATATAATAAGGCAGGGCACAAGACTCCTCAACTCGTATTTCGGAGTAAAATTGTTATATAGCCGAATTGATCAAGTATGGAACCATGGACCATCTTTTATGATCGCAAAGAGTTCGGATATGAATAATAACGTTCATTATTCATTTTCTGATGAATACTGCCAACAAAAAAATAAAGGCGATGCGAAAACCAAGGTTGCAAGTCTGTTGTGAGAATAATGTGTAAAAATGCAATCAAAAATAAAAGAATAGTTGTTTTACTAAGTGATAGTTTCCTGCACGCGACTGCCTTTGACCCGAACGACTTGGAGCAGATTTCGCCGATTTCGGGCAAAATGGCACTTTCCGCATGAGTTAGGAACATAATTTTCTCTATGACCGCATATTAAAATAAAAACAAAATAAATTAAAAATTGGTAGAAACACTAATAATTTTGGAGGTAAAACTAAATAATAGTGACACTTTCGATTATTTTTTTGTCACTAGTGCATTTAGATCATTATGGAAATGGATATATCTCCCTAACTGAGGTAATGTACATCCCTAGGCCAGTACAGGGCTAAGGGAAAGCTACGATGACAGTGATGATACTGTCAACAAATGACTAAACAACAAGCCAGAAAATTTCAAAAGTTCTTAAACATTCTATAAATCACCCACCCACTCCTAAATTCTGAAAACCTTTCTCAAGATACAATAAATAGCCACGGCTTTCAGCCTCGCTTTCTTTATTGTGTCAAACTAACACAAACAAATCCTTTTATACTTGAGCCTATGTTACACGTTCAGTAAATTCCATACAAAAAAAATAACATTTAAAATAGTTTGGAACTTTAAGGTTGAGTAGTTTTCACAACATTACAGAAAACCGTAATTGGACATAAGTATCATAGGAAATGCACACGTATTGTAGGAATTACTGTTCAATTGGGGAAAGTTATGTTCCGATGAGAAGTACTGGTTTTCTAGACACTCCAGCCATAACTAGATGTAACTATTGCTTTTATCGAAAAAAACATTTTTGAAGGTCTTCTCACCAAATAAGATTAAGTTTATTAAAAACTCATTAATAACGGAAAATTCTAAAATAAATATTTATCTGCTTAATAATACTGCCGGTGTTTATGATAAATGTAAGAATTAAAAAGAGATTTAGATACTGAGGTGTGCCTATCTTTTCACAGGCCATAAACCTACATACCTATTCTGTACAACAATTCAAAAATATTTAATCGTAAAAGAGTGTTGTACATCACGAGTTTAAACATGTTTTTTAATATATCATACCAAATTTGTTATTATATGTATTTATAAGATTAATATTGTTGATCCCTATTATATTTACATACTTTGACGTACTAGTTGGACTTTTTAAAGATGGCGGATCCAGAATTGGAAGAACTTATTTTAAGGTAATGCTTTCTGATTTTATATTATTACGTTCTTTTTAGGTCGGTGATTTTAATTCGCAAAGCGAATTGGAGACTGATGATGAACTGGGGGAAGGGCGGTAAGTGTTTTTTAAAATATTGGCATTTGTAAATATCCATTTAGGTCATTTGAATAGAATTGATTAACATATTTTTTTAACCATATATATACAAAATATTATAGCGAGTTCAAAATTACCACGACACTTTACAAAATAATTTAAATATAACTGTAAAAGACACAAAAAGCAAATGAAAATAAAATTTTGAAAAAAAAAACACAAATGCAAGATACTTACTGTAAATGAAGGGCTTATAAATGCATTTATCTTAATTTTTATTTGTGTAAGTACATACGCTATCAAGGTTTCCTTGAATTATATAAAAAGAGCTGTTGAGTAGGTAAATACTATTTTTAATGACATTTTTGAATTTAGTCCAACTCGAATTGATTTTATTATGGAGGTTCCGTGTATTTTTAACAGACAGTATCTATTCTTAAACTATTAGCGTGTAACGAACATCCGATTTTTATCCTCTTGATTGTTACAAATTTCTTGAGAGTAAAATAAATAGAAATATAGAGCATTGGCATATTTTGATATTGATGCTTGCGAAACAATAACTGACAACGCTCACGGAAATGGGAGCCGGTAATAGATTCGTGTCCAGGTACGCTAATTTTGAGCCTTCGCTCATGCGTGCTACTTCATATATTTTTCAAAGTGAATTTTTCTTGATTTTGGGCATTGCCTCGGGTTAGTTTGGGTTAGTTTTATTTGGTTGTACTCCCGAAGCGAGTGAAGCGAGCGGAGGGCCATGCGTGAAGTGAAATATTAACACAACACTGAGCTGCGACCCAAAGCGCAGGTCCAAATGTCGAAAATTTGGCGTATGTAGACGTGAGTCGGTAATAGTTGAAATATTTTTTTACTCCGGCCCACTCTATGACAAAGTTGGAAGTATTACAATGTAAAATAACTCAGGCATCAAAGTAAGCGAATGTCTTACGTAATCAATAAAATCGTGGCACTAGCAAATTTATTCTTAATAGATCGGTAATGTCAGCGATAAAGTTATTAGTTTATGGATGTAATATTGAATCACACTTTAGGCGTTCATTTTTAAGTGAAATTTCCAGATGTGTGAAGTTGTCGAACCATATAAGGGTGCAAATTCTGAAAATATATCCACCACTAACTCAATTTGCACCATTTTGCACCCTTATTACGGACTTGATTCATCAGTATCGAGAGATTTTGATTTCTCTTTCTGGTTCGCCAACTTTACGCCGGCGAACTATTTTTGGGAATTTTAGCCATATTGCGCAAAAAAATTAAAAGCTTGCCATTCAGCACCCATTTTGCACCAACTTGCAGCGTAAAAATTATTGCAGTTATTTGAGGCTGTTACCGAAAAAATTCACACCAGGGGGGGTGACATAGGTTGTGCTGATTTTGCAAATTCGGACTTCATCTACAGGCTGCACTTTCGGTCGTCCATGTCGTTGACTGACAGTCAACGTCCATGTTCAGCACTTAGAGAAAGGGAGACGATTGCGATGATGAGGGCCTTCCTCGTTACTTCTTGCTGTATCTTTATTATTTCCAATAAAATCCTCAGCAATATATGTACGAAAATGCAAAAGGTCCATAATATACGTTTTTCCGAGCCAAACAGCTAAAGCTTTATATTCAAGATATCCATTCGTGCGAGGCAAGTCAGCTTCCTGCTGATCCAGGAGATCCTCGATATATGATAAATGCGTACATAATGCCGCTTGTGCCACATAACGCAAATAAATTATATACCCCATGGATTAGGCTTTCCTTTGACATATTGCTTTACATTTATTTGGCCTTTGCTCGTCGATACACATAGCTCTATCCAAATTCAATTCTAACATATGACTTCGAAGGCATTCCCAAAATGTATCCGTATATTCAGTTTTACTTGCTTACTTGGAAACTTGTTGGGGCTTTACAGGTTTATTGGCAAGTTCTGCCATTTCGACATATATGTCAGCTTGTTCCTACATAGAAACATTTGCAAACACTTAATCCCGCTCAGGTTTAAAAACAGGATTTTCTGGTACTTCCATTTCAACCTGCGCAGGTAATAATTAAGATATATCTTATTAGGCAACATCCAACTTGAAAAACATCAGTTTCAAATAAATCTTCTTGTCGACTTGATTCAATTTTCTATCTGTCATCATCTTCGCTCAAAATATCAAGGCTTGAATCATAATTTTCCAAATAATAAACAAGATCTTTGCATGAAAGCGGTTTTTGTACTTATTTTGAAAAGAAAATGCTGCAAAAATTCCGTTTTTAATTTTTTTCGAAAAAATGGAGATATATTCGTACTTCATGAAGACCCACCCAATTGCAACCCGGCCCCGGTAGTGGGGTCGTAGAGCGCCACCAGTTTTTCCCAACTAAACTGAAAAAGCTGGTGTTGTGCAGGGTGGCTAGGCACGCTTATTAAATCGAAGGAACTCAATCTGAACTTAACAAGAAAACACAATCTATATTTTAAGGAACAATCTATTTGCTGCTAAATCTTTTTAAAACACAGCAACAATACTGCAGTAAATTTTGCAATTTTAAAGACAAAGGAATGTCAAATGACTATTAACGTAATTGATAAATAGAGTACAATATGGAGATTGTACGGAGACCAAGTCTGTTGTTAACACTCGGTACTGTATGCCTTACAACTAAATGCGCTAAACAATATAATCCGAAGTGATCACTTTGATTTTACCTAAGCTAATTACATATATG
>JAEQML010078791.1:0-12268 GCA_016904865.1 Pissodes strobi | reverse complement strand
TTAGAAGAATTAAAAAAGCTTTATATTACTGCCGGAATATTGCTTTTTTGAAACGACGGTTTAACTTATAAATAAGTTAAAATGTTGTTGCAGCAGTAAAGTTAACGATCACTTATCACGGGAAAGTTGTTTTTATCAATAAAAATCAGTTTATTTAATTCACGGACTATTCCAATGACACCCCCAGACGCATACGTATTTAGGGCGAAACGACGAACTAGCCAGATGGTCAAATAATTAGATGGGTTTTAAGAACAAGAAAATGTTTGATTGTACTTGTAAAATTAAAACATGATTCAATACATTGGTACGAAAAAAATTCGCCTATTTTTTTTTCATTGCAATTTAAAAAATTTCGTTCCAAAACGTAGTTTCAAATTACCCAAATTCCGATAGGTCCCCTTATTTGGTGACTCCGTAAGGGCTATATACAGTTAGATAAGTTGACGGATGTACGCCGCACATACGGCAAAAGAGGTACTTTAGAGCGACAAAACTATATTTTTTTATTCAAACCAAGCACAAAACGACACAGCTAGTAGAATTCTATAGGTAACTCCCCATTTAAATCCGTTTATATTTTCTTCAAATTATAATTCATAAAAGCGCAGGCGGCTTTGCAAGCAGACATGTCTCGCGCAACTGTCGCACTTACCTATGTACGTCCAATTACTTGACAGTTACAGTTCGTATTTGTATCGATTTCAAAGTATTTAAGTAGTTTTTTTATATGGATCCTGAAGCTACAGGTATGTACTACTAAGTTATTTTGTGTAATCAATTATTTATTGATTGGTAGGCTAGGTTTCAAAACAATTTGAAATGAATTTATTTCTTAAAAAATTTATGAAAAAGTGATTTGAAGTTAGAATTACAAAAAAGTTCCGCTTAGTACCACATTTTTTCTTAGTTTGTGGTGTTGCCCTGTCTTTGGATAATGAATAAAGTAAAATCTAGCTATCCCAAATCATCCTTTTTTAATATATCTGCATTTGTTTGCAGGTAGTGGGAGTGCGCCTAATTTGAAGAAAATTAGTGTGAGCAGGAATGAACTATTTGCAGTCTTAAAGAGTGTTAATTTTTATAAACAATGATCATTGCAATGAACATTTAGTTAGTTATATTACGGACAAATTCAGTATAGATAAACTTTCCAAAATATCAGAAAAGCGGCTAAAAGAAGTGGTAAAAGTGTTTGTGTCTAAACTTTTAACAAAATGGAAACAAAGCCATCAAATTGAAGAAAGGTTTATGAAAAATAATACTTTTTGGATAGAAGGAGAGGTAAACTTTTCATACTTACAAGTACAACACACTGTCTGTACGCCAACGACATCGATACAGGGACGACCAAAAAAGTTATTTAGTGAAAAATGCAAGAGGTCGCAGCAGAGGGTCATCGCGCATATTGTTGCAGAATTGTCTTCTGAAAAACTTGGGAATGCACTTGAATCCAGTTTAATTAAAAGTGGTAAAAGGACTGCTGCAAAAGTCGTAAATCTTGCTATATCATCAACACCAAAAAGATTGAAAAAAATGAAAGAGGTCAATGATTCATCGTCAACATTTACTATGGAACTCTATACCCCAGAAGAAGCTCTCGGACTTATGGTAGACTTAGGATTAACTAAAGACGACTACATAACACTTCAAAGAGGGGCAAAAAGAAAGGGATCTAATATCTATCCTCCATATCCTACTATTGCTTAAGTGAAAAAAAAAATGTTACCCACCAGGTATGTTTGTCACGGAGACAGAGGTGACAATTCCATTGCAAAACCTGTTGGATTTAACTATTCGTCGGCTAGCACATATTCAATCGGATGTGTTGTTGCAGAACGTTCCAGATGAAGTCATAAACATAAATGTTTTTTATAAGTGGGGCCTTGATGGCAGCGGTGGCCACAGCATTTATAAGCAAAACTTTGCTAACCACTAGAAATATGGTGATGCCAACATTATATTGTGTACAGCTGTACCTCTAGAAATATCGATTCAAACTAGAGATAGGAAACACATTTTTTGGAAGAATTCTAGTCCATCTTCCACCAGATATTGCCGTGTCATAAGCTTTAAACTGAAAAAAGAAACAAAAGAGAACATAAAAGACGAGTACTTAGAGATTGAAAATCAAGCAAATAATTTACGGCCCACAAACATTTTCATAGGTAACAAAGAAGGGACATTTAAACACATTTTGGTCTGCACCATGATGGATTGAAAAACATGTAATGTGCTTACTGATACGGCCTCATCCCAAGCATGCAATGTATGCAAGGCCACCCCCAAAGACTTTAATAATATAGAAAAAATGGCAAATAGACCGTGTGACTCATCTACGTATAAATTTGGAATATCTGTGTTGCATGCATATCTTAGATGCTACGAGTACCTGCTTCATATTTCTTATAAAATGGATAACAAAGAATGGCAGGCAAGAAGCTAAGAGGCAAAAGAAAGTGTTAAGAATAGAAAGGAAGCAATTGCCTCTCAATTTTACAGAGAAATGGGACTGGTTGTAGACCAACCAGAACAGGGAGGAGGCAACAGTAACGATGGGAATACGGCCCGCAAATTTTTTGATAATCCAGCGTTAGTGTCGGAAATAACAGGTATCAATAAAGATTTAATTTCCAGATTTGCAATAATTCTGAGTGCGATTTCAAGTGGTCACTATATTAATGAAAACAAATTTAAAATTTATTGTATTGAGACCGCCCAAATGTGTATACAGCTTTATGAATGGTACAAAATGAGTGCTACAGTACATAAGTTGCTGCTCCATGGAAGTGATATTATCTAGTTCTTCCCTCTGCCTATTGGGCAATTATCTGAAGATGTGTTAGAGACCAGTCATAAGAGCTACAAAAACTTAAGGCTATTTCATGGTAGAAAGACGTCAAGAATTAACACCAACACGGACATCATAAACTGGCTGCTTGTTTCATCTCATCCGATAATTACTTCTTGTCGCAAAGATGTACAAAAAAAGAGGAAACCATTTTCGGCGGAAGTCATCGAAATGTTAAAAGAACCCGAATTTTTAGGACAAATGGCTGTGGAACAAGCTGATGACTCTCACTCTGATATCCAAGAGGAAGCAAACATTAAATATCAAATTAAATCAATGAAAATGTTTTTGTCGCTGTAAAGTACCTATTTTGCCGTATGTGCGCCGGGGCGAGAGCATTTATTATTGATCATCAAGAATATGGAAACACCGACCCTAGATTTTATTGCGACGTTGATCGCAAGTGTAACCAAATTATCGAAATTTAGGTCTATGTTCTGAAAAAATTATATACAGATGTTTAAAAGTGGGAACGTACGTAGAATATGACCCTAAATGACATACTAAAAGTCCCGTAAATTGTTAAAATGACAAGTTACAAAAAGTGGTCGCCATTTTGTTTTTTTTTTAATTAATGCGTGTATCTCAAAAACTATTAGGTTTTCGAATAAGTTTCAAGAGCCATTGTTTTCTCTAAATATAAAAATACATTAGGGTATATAGTTTTGACAGCCTAATTGTTTTTAAATTTACGAATAAATTTACTTTTCTTACAGAAAATTGAATATTTTCACGGATATTAGCAAAAAATATTTTTCAGATTATACTATCAGTTAAATAACCCAGGAATATAAGACTAATTGTATTTCTATGAGAGTTAGGTACCTACCCACCACCAGAACTGAACATTGTAGATAGGGTTGCCAAGTTTTCCACGAGCCAAGGGAGGACTTTTCGAGTAGCGGCTCGCGGCTTTGAAAAATGGTGAAGAGCTATCCAAAGGGGGAAAACGCCCAACTGCTTAATTTTTTTAATGATTATTACCGTTATTTTTTAGGTAAATCATCAAAAAAATTAATTGCCTATTTGCCTCACTTTATAAGCACACAACTGAAGTGAAACTTCTGAAAGATATTAGGATTTGAGTTTTTTTAAGCTTTTTTTTCTTCAACTTGTACGACATTTATTTTAAATTTATTTTTTGATAAAGCATTTTTTTTCTCTCCATTTCTGCCATCCTCGACCTCTTAGCTCAACTCCATCGCTTTTTTCTCGCCGAAAACCGCGTTTTTCAATTTTTTTTTATTATTTTTTTTATTTCGTTTTATAACACTTTTATTAACTTGCCGAACAATATTTTACGTTTCTTATTACATTTTTTTCCCAATTTCTTTACAATTTTTGGGTATGGGGGTATAATTGTCTTCCCCCACAGATCACCCCATAGACAGCCCCAAGTTCGAACTTTCTCCAGATCTTGATTAGCTGTTGTAATCTGCTTCTGTCTGCGGTGAAATTTGGAACTTGCTGTAAGTCGTGAATAAATTCCCAAAGAACTTCGTGAATTTATTTGACATCCAAGTTTGCATTTACATTTATCAAATTTTGTCGTGAAGGGACTTCCTCAATAAATTCACGAAGAAATTCACAAGGGTAAAACAGGCTTTACGGTTCAAGTTTCCCATACATAGATTCGAATTCGAGCCACCTTGTATGTATAGCTTACTACGCAAAATATGATGTTTGTTGCTTTTAAATTATGAAGGTTAAGGTTGCTAAGATACATAAACTCAAAATTTTTTGCAAAACGGGTATTTTTCGTCTTACTGAAACTGTGATTGAGAACATTGGAAATTAGTATGTAAATCATTTTCATAGTTTTCTTACAACTCACACCATACCATATATTTTGTAAAAAAACTCCAAATTTAATTAGTGTTTAGTTAATGTTCTATTTATGTATACTTTGGTTCTAGCTCCAGTAATTAACATAGTTTTCGAATTTTTAGTGCAATTTTTAATAGCATGATCAATATCATAATTCAAAGTTGGGCCTATGCCTAATAACTTGTTAACAACATGATAATCATTTCGCATGGTAAAAAAAGGTCAATAAAAACTACATACCATCCAAAAGCACCTTCGAGTGTTTCAGCTTCACCTGCCTGACTAATCTTTACATATTTTTCTATATTCAATAAAACCACATTTCCGGCCAAAAGCTTTCAGGATTGACGCTTAAGCTGAACCAAATTCCCTTCTTATGCATCCCCTTCATTTTGCCCTTTTTATATTACTTACTTCTTACATCAGAGACGCCTGTTTGCACTTAGTCTTTTTTCGCCCTTGTCTACTTGCACTCTCGAAGTATTCTGTCTATACTAAATCAATTTGCATGGGAAACATTGAAAATTCGCGGTATAGCGGACAAACTAAGTGGGCTGGTGCGAGTTAATTTTCCACTATTGCTGCAGAGTAATTAAGCGACGAAAATCGCTCAAACGACGGCGACGTCCTTATATGGAACTTGGCGAAATGTGATGGTAAGATATTGATAGCACGAGAGGTACCAGAACAGGAAAATACATTCAAAAAATGCCCTGTCTGATGGGTACATAATGGAAAACTCAGGGTAAAAAGATTCTGTGTCTTTAACATCACATGACAGAAGTGAAAACCTCAAAAAACATTACATATTAGAAATAGCACTTACCTATCATGTCCTAGTTTATATGCAAAGAATAGTTAACAAAATAAATAATAGGGAGGGCGATATCTACATAATTTGTTTAGAATGCAAAGATGGGACAAACAATCCGAATAATTGCAATAGGAACAAATATTCTGAATTTGAACGTACTTACCACTTAATGTTATAGACATCGATGCATAAAGTAAAATTTTACCTCCAAATTTCCCACAAAATCGGCAGAAAATGTTTACTTGTTGCATAAAAAAATTTAAAATTCTCCTCTCCTGGCTCAATTTCCTATCTTCAAATCGTTTTAAATGAGATTTCAGGCAAATTAATCTATTTGCTTACAATAAAAAACTCTCTTACTTAAAATTAAATTTTCAGTAACTGCACTGGGTGCACCAAAAATTTTTCACATTTTCTTATCCTGACCCATTTTTCCGGCCTCAAATCCCTTTCAAAGAAATTCCACGTATTTAAATGGGTCTACATATTTTAACCTAAATGTCCCGTGAAAATATCAGAACCAGAGCTATCTATTCAAAATCGTGTATGGAAGTATGAACAACTGGAGAATTTTTGATTATTTTCTGCAGGTTTCCCTTTAACATCGATTTTCACATATTTCCCGATGGCGTGCGGAAAATTGTCATAGGACTACCTTACAGCAAAGATATCGAAGATGCAAATCTGGGATTGATTTTTTTTAATAGCTACCTAAGTGTTTGCTAGCATGTACTATTAAAGTAGATTTTCAAAGTGAAAAGAAAAAAAATACAAATTCGTGTTTTCAATCGTATCGATCCGACTTTTTGGTATGTTGTACTCGTAATCCTCTTCTCTGGAACACAAAGAATCCCCCTTTTCTTTGTGCTCTGGAACTGCTTAAGATTATTCAAATGTTGATGACAAAAAAGCAGTAGCCAATATTAAAGCCACCCGAGTAGGGACCGAAACAAAATGCTGTAAAGGGTATATTTCGAGCTTTTATTATAAAATATGTAAAAAGGTCTGAAATGAGTGCATTTGCACCGAACAATTTATACAAAGCAGGTAATTTATTGTGATAATGGCAAGGGCATTGCCCTGTGTTCGTGAAAACTGACTCTTAACCCTACTACACAACACTATACTTTTCAATTATTCTACATTACATTACATATCCGGAAAAAAACGAATGTTGACAAAAACTGATTTCAAATTGAATTTACCTTTACATTATCATTTTTCCGCTCTATCCAATGGTGATATCCAGCATGGAATTCAACGTTTCGTCTTCAAGGAGTCATCATCAACTTTCTTTTTTAAATACGAACTTTAATTTTTTTTATCGTTTTCAGGTGACACTGGCGTTATTAATATGAATGTGTTTCTAATTTATTAAAAAAAAATTATTTTTATTTTTTTTTTCAAATTATTTATCTTGTTTTGCTGTAAGCTATAAACGATCTGTTTATTTCATTTTAATATTTTTTATTTTTTATTAAAAGTAAAGGCACCAATTTTCCATTTAACAAAAAAGAAAATAAAATTTTTTATAGAATATTAAAATTTCAAAAATTACTTAAACTATTTTATTACCAGCAAATTGAAAAAGTTTTAGCTGAACAAAATAATAAAACCCCAGCTTAATAAATGCTAACTGATAGCAAAGGGCAACTGTAAGATATATTTTATTAATATTAAGTAAGTTGAGTTAGCTTTGGTCTTGATATACAATTTTGTTGACATCAGCATGTATTTGCGCTATTGATATAAACATATTTTCAGAAATAAAGACAATATTATTTCTGAAAATATGTTTATATCAATAGCGCAAATAGGTGCTGCTGTCAACAAAATTGTATATCAAGACAAAAGCTAACTCAACTTACTTCGTGAAGTACATGATGTTGGTAGGTAATATTTTTATTAAAAACCCCTTCTAAATACGACCACTCCATTTTGTAACATTTTATTTTCGATGTCACATTTATATAATTTTTTATGTAGTTCTAGAAACAGTCTTTAAAAATATCTAAGTAACTATGTATTTTCCATCGCTTGTCTTCCGATATGATTACATTGTACCTATCGATACGTTTTTAAAGCATACAATTTTTTATCTTCAGCCCGAGCCTGCTATCGCACCTCGATGCTTACTCATTCTGTTTTCCGTATCCATCGAATACGTTGAAAAAACGGGGTGTGTTTGTGTTTGTGAAATAAAATGTCGAAAAGAAGGGAAAATATATTGTCCAGTTCCTCGAGTAAGTGTTAATAAATTGTCTATATAGAAATTCTTATTATTATTCTTATTATAAATTATTAATTGGTTAAGCCTATGGTCGAGGACCTAACTATCCGACTTCCCCACAAAGAGTTGGTTAGATTGAGTTAGATAGTGCATAGGCCGAGGGCCTTATAATTCGCATACAAATAGCACTCAATCGACAAATTCTTGCCGAGGGCATAGCAATAGTATATTATTTTATACGGAGGAGAAGTGATACTTTTCATGGCGCGCTCGTGTTTAACAGCCGAACGGAGTAAGGCTGTTAATAGAGAGCAAGCCATGAAAAGTAACTTTTCCTCCAAATAAAATATGCTGTTTTTTCTTCAAATGTCGACAAATTAATGCAAAAACATATCTTTTTAATAGTAATAATTACTAATTATTAAAGATAAGTGGGGTCGCAAGGCGGCTTAGACCGGTGTCGGTGAATAGGCACAGGTTGTTGCTATAGTAATGTAACATAAAGCTGTCAGTGGACACTGTCAATAATAATTATTTTTTTAAAAATTGCATCTCCGATTGCGTTTTAATTCCGTATTGATAAGCAGTTACTGAGTAACTTCGATTAAATAATAACCAATTTGTTCCTAAATTAGTGATTTTTAGAAATGCAGTGCACAAATTGAGTGATAAATACAAATTTTAGTTTAATAATTCTTGAGTTGTTGACGCTTGTTTTATTGTTTGTTTGTTTCTATGTTGCTATGGTAACACTTTTACCTCCGCCGGCGGAAAAGTGAAAAGTAAAGCTCCGGCGGAGGAAAGATGAAATTTCACGGCCGCCTACACAGTCGAGTAATGACGGATTTACTGACGTTTGAAGAAAAAATAATATGTTTAGGCTGAGGGCTTCGCAATACAAAACATTCTTAACATTGTTTTTATTATAAATTATTAATTGATTAAGTTTAGGGTCGAGGACCTAACTATTCGACTTCCCTACAAAGAGTTAGTTAGATTGAGCTAGATAGTGCATAGGTCGAGAGCCTTATAATTTGCACTCCATCGAAAAATTCAGATTGAGTTAAATAGTGCTTAGACCGAGGGCCTTATAATTTGCATACAAATAGCACTCAATCGAAAAATTCTTGCCGAGGGCATAGGAAAAGGATAAGTTTAGACCGAGGGCTTCGCAATACAAAACATTCTTAATATTATTTTTATTATAAATTATTAATTGATTAAGCCTGGGGTCGAGGACCTAACTATTCGACTTCCCCACAAAGAATTGGTTAGATAGACTTAGATAGTGCATAGGCCGAGGGCCTATAATTTGCATACAAATAGCACTCAATCGAAAAATTCTTGCCGAGGGCAGAGGAGAAGAATATGTTTAGGCCGAGGGCTTCACAATACAAAACATTCTTAATATTATTTTTATTAAAATTATTAATTGATTAAGCTTAGGGTCGAGGACCTAACTATTCGAGTTCCCTACAAATAGATAGTTAAATTGAGTTAGATAGTGCATAGGTCGAGGGTCTGATAATTTGCACTCAATCGAAAAATTCAGGTTGAGTTAGATAGTGCATAGGCCGAGGGCCTTATAATTTTCATGCAAATAGCACTCAATCGAAAAATTCTTGCCGATGGCATAGAAAAAGGATAGGTCTAGGCGCGGGCTTCGCAATAAAAAACATTCTTAATATTATTTTTATTATAAATTATTAACTGACTAAGCCTAGGGTCGAGGTCCTACCTATTCAACTTCTCCACTAAAAGATGGCTATTGACTTACAAGAAGTGATCGTGTATTATGCCAACTCCAAACTTGTCACCGCCAAATGATGATCAGATACACTTGTGTGTATAATATTTGCCCTGTTTATGCAGCAATAATCAATTCCAATAGGGACAAAAAACAGTATATACTTCTAATATGGTCGTGGACATATTTAATTAAAATTGCTATCACGGACTGACTCCTTATTGTCTGCAAAATAGCTGTATGTTTTACAGGGTGTCAGTTGTTGTAATTAAAATATCACCCGCAGGCTATTGTCTGAAAAATAGCTGTATACTTTACAGGCTGTTAGCTGTTTTTACTAAAATATTACCCGCAGACTATTGTCTGCAACATAGCTGCATACCTTACAGGGTGTTAGGGCAAAACATATTTGGCATTAAGGCCATGGGCCATATTTTCTGAGGGATAGCCGTGGGTAAATTCTATCATCACTTGAGCGATTAAAAGGCTGTGAGCCAACAGTATATCTTTTAATATGGTCGTGGACCTATTTAATTAAGATTGCAATCATGGACTCCTTATTGTCTGCAAAATAGACAGCATACTTTACAGGGTGTAAATTGTGTTGACTAAATTATCTCCTGAAGACTATTGTCTGCAAAACAGCTGTATACTTTACAGGGTGTTAGTTATTTGACTAAATATCTCCCACACATTATTTTGTGCAAATTTAATTATTTGCAAAGGTTCCTACAACACCAATTGCGGCATGGGCCAACATATGTAGGAGCAGTTAGCTAACAACACCAACCATTTGTCATGCTTGGCTAATGCACTTTACTGTTTTGGAATGTGCGTAATGCTCCTAAATGATTTAAGATTTATTATAAATACAGAAAAAATCAGTTAATACCATCATAAAAATAACTTACCTAGGATACTTAGGACTTAATTCAGAGGACCGTGTCCTCGACCGTTTCTTTACCTCTTAAGAAAATGAATTCAATAAAAGAGGCAATTTAAAAAATATGTTAACAAGACAGGTACTACAATTCGAGATTTTGCAAAAATTATTGGTGTTTTGGTAGCAGCGACTCCTGCGGTTCCTCGGAGTCGTCATCGTATCAAAAGACAAGGGCGCGCAAAATTTAAAGCCTTAATAGGAGAGTCGTACAATGACAGAATATTAATTTCAAAAGATACACAGCAAATTATTAGCTGGTGGATACACGATCTAGAATATACTGTAAATATGAAGCCTTTCATTTTTCATTGGAATTTTGTTTTTTTTTTTTTTCTTATGCGTCTGCGTTTGCTACAGGCCATTGTAACGGCCAAAATTATCGCGAGTTTTGGGAAGAAGCCGACAAGTCTAAGCATATTAATTACCTTGAAATTAAAGCTGCTTGTCATGGCTCGAAATTAAAGTTGCTTGTCATGGCTTACAATTATTTACTAAATCAAATTAAAATATTGGAGTCTTACTTAGAATCGATAAAAAGACGGCAATATCCTGCATTAATCGTGGGGGAAGCGTAGAATATCGAAACTTAACCAGTATAACCTTTCAAATTTGAGGCTGGTGTGAACAAAACGTATAACACTCTTTTCATCTTATATCGCTTCAAAAGAAAAAAGGAATCCGATAAGGCATCAAGACAAACTTCCGTTGAAACAGAATACGAACTAAACAAGCAGGTATATCAGAAAATAATAAGCGGTTAGATTTATTTTCAACTTATTATAATGCAAAATGCATTAAATATATTTCTTGGTTTCCGGATCCAACCTCCACAGCAGTCCATGCATTTACAATTTCTTGGCATGATGAGTACCTATTTTTACGCTTTTCCCTTGTTTTCCATGATATTTAATGCTTTCGATAAATCTATACAGGATGAAGCCACCGGAATATTGGTAGTACCTGTGTGGCTATTACAACCCTGGTATACCTACCTTGTTTCTTAGTTTATTAGTTGGGAAACCGTTGGCTTTTAAAACGAGTAAAAATTGGTTACTCTCTATAGAGACTCTCATCTCTTATACAGGAAAATTTTCCTGGTGGCAAGGAAACTGTCTGAGAAGCATTTCTTCAAAGAAGCATTTCCGGTCACGCCATCCCAATAATGTTCGCATCCATCTCAGAAGGAACTTGGAAACAGTACAATGTTGTGATTTTAAAATTGGTTTGCTTGTTCTTGTGTTGATAAAACACCAGCTTTTAGTATTTTTACTTTATGTATTTATAATAATGCAACGATATATAAAATATATCTAACAACACTGTCAACGTTATCCTACTGTCTAAACTGCTGCTAACTTAATAGTAATAACATGGGCGTACCTATAAATATTTTTTGTTAGAACAAATTATTAATTATTATTTAACATACAACGCTTATGTTAGTAAGTAAGTATTATAATTTCTGTAACAGCAAAATTTCGATGTCTTTACTTATATTTTAAACATTTATCTGGCCTTTTTAGTTCACGAAGTAAATAAACAAAGGAGCTTCTTAGGTCTTGATAAGTACCTATAGATAACTTTATGTTTCACCGCCTAATAGGGATTAATAAATAATAAAAAAAATTTTGAAGGGAAGCTACAAGTTAAAGCCCCCTAAACCTAAATACGATTTTACATGGAACGTTAAACCTGTATTACTATATTTATCAACACTTTACCCTTTACAATCTCTATCACCTGATAAACTAACAAAGAAAACGATAACACTTATGGCACTAAGTTCAGCACATCGCACCCAAACATTAGGCAAAATTACGATCGACAATAATAGAGACTCTACAGTCAAAATTGAA
>JAEQML010078788.1:0-12270 GCA_016904865.1 Pissodes strobi | reverse complement strand
TGCGGAATCAAGTTGTTCCCTAATATTTACAGAACCTAATAATGCATATTCCATTTGATTGTGCAAGTGATGTTTTCATGTGTCACGTTTTTTCTTTTGTCACTCAAATGCACTAAATCCGTTACACCGACTCGTGTCCACGATTTTTCACCTCCAAATAGTACGCAAGGGAAACAGAAAAGCGCATTTTTTTTATTACATCCGCATACCCATCCGTTTCTGGCATAAATATCGCGATTAAACTGTCTTTTGTAAGTTTTTCCACGACTGGATCCTCCTTTTTCAATCGTAATATCCGGGAGTGGACGTCCCCTTTGTCTCAGTTCTATTTTTTCCTCAAAAGAGTACTTAAAAAAAGGTTTAACGTTGATTAGAATATAAATGATATCCATTTTAATACACCGATTCGGATGACACAATAAGATATCAATCTAAACGGCAAATACCAAACACTTAACATACGGAGATAAATCTAAAATAAGCCGACAGCCGACAATGCAAACTTGCGAAAAACAACCCTGAAATGTTCTGCCCGAATGCAGCACAATTTTGCGTTAATTTCGGCGGTTAAAAGTGAGGACAAGGGGCGGCGCGGGAACATGCGGGGGTATCGTATCTAGTTCGCAGTCAGAAACAATAGACCAAATAAGTAATGAATGACCACAAGCGACAAGCGTAGGAAAACAAAGCAGAGTGATGCGACGCATATTCATAGTTCGGCTCGTGACGCCAGTATAAGGTGGCTAGTTCGCAGTCAGAAACAATAGACCAAATAAGTAATGAATGACCACAAGCGACAAGCGTAGGAAAACAAAGCAGAGCGATGCGACGCATATTCATAGTTCGGCTCGTGACGCCAGTATAAGGTGGCTATATATTTTTCTGCTATTTAGTGTTTAGATGCGATGCATGCTATTTATTTGTTGTTAAGGTGGCTTTATATTTTTCTGCTTTAGATTTTATATTTATTATATAGGAGAATTTTGGTGGTTCTGCAGTTCCGCAGCACTTATGTACCAGCCGCCACTGAAAAATACTATTTAAAAATAAGCAATGGATTATATTTTTTAGTTCTAGCACAACAAAAAGTTATTTTTTACATTACATAGGAATAAATTTCCTTTGCAACATGTACTAGCATCTACAGCTCACTACAAAACCAGGTCACGAGTCAGCCCGAACGAGTTTCGAAGACAATCTTAACTTCACGCATGGCCCTCTGCTCGCTTCGCTCGCTCCAGGGCTCAATGAAACAAAACTAACCCAAATTTAGAAAAAAAACAAACATAACCTTAAATTTTTTTTTCTAAAAACCACCGACGGAAATCGAACGCAGAACGCCATAATCGGAAACCCAGAATCGTACCACTAGACCACGAAACCGCTTAGAGCCTTTCCGCTAGGGTAAAAAGTAACGAAACTCGTTCGGGCCGACTTGTGATCTTGTTTTGTAGTGAGCTGTAGATTGCTATTGTAATATATAGAATTAGAAGTACTAAGAAGCCGCCTTTTAGTTGTTTCTCAATGTTATGATTGCTATGTTTTAATGTTACATATTATGTAGGTATCTATAAGTACATACTAGGTATACTCTATTCTATATTTGGTTATTTTAAACCTACTATCAACCAGTCAACTTATCGAAAATTAAGATGCCGAGTTTCACGCGACATTTTTAAACGGAACCCTATCTTCAAACTCTTAAAGAACAGGCTCATACAGGCCATGGGAAGACCTCACGCGCGTCCAAGCCCGATCAGTGCTTACCTGTGCTTGTCCGCCGCGCGAGTCTGGCCTGTTCTAATACAGGCCGTGGGAAGCCACTTCTAGCAATACTAAGCATAGAAAATGAATTTGTCTAAAAAACAAATTTTGATCAAATAATTGATCAATTTACGTCGATTTAAAAACGAAGAAAGACCAATGTTTAATTAATTAATTAAGGTTACAGATTTGTAGTCCGGTTATCAATGTAACCCCCCTTTAACTTTTTTATTTGCCCTCGTATAAAAAAATGTTCAGTACAAAAGTTGTAAGGATCTTCATACAGTTTTCTGCGGTGTTACTAGAAAAACAATTGAACATCGAAATTCTACTGTGCAGATTAAATTAATGTTTTTTTAAATGGGACACCCTATATATTCTTCCGGATATCGGTAGAGCTCTTTAAGACGAGTTCAGTAGTATAAGGTTTGTTGGGTCTAGCTATAATAGTTACCAAGTAAATTGCAAGAGTGTCGGGTATCTGATTATTACTGAACCCCTCTCCTAAATTCTTTATTTGGGGAGCTAGAAAAAAATGTTGTATACAAAAGTTGTAGGTTCCTTCAGAAGCTTTTCTGTGGTGTTACTAGAAAAACAATTGAATATCAGAAAAGCATCTGAAGGAAGAATTTTTTTCTAGCTCACCAAATAAAGAAGTTAGGAGAGGGTGCAGTAATAATCAGATACCCGACATTCTTGCAATTTACGTGGTAACTATTATAGCTGGACCCAACAAACCTTATATTACTGAACTCGCCTTAAAGAGGTCTATCGATATACAGAAGAATATACGGGGTGTCCCATTAAAAAAAACATTAATTTAATCTGTAGAGTAGAATTTCGATGTTCAATTGTTTTTCTAGTAAAACCGCAGAAAACTGTATAAAAATCCTTACAACTTTTGTTTTTACTATTTTTTTTATACGAGGGCAAATAAAAAAGTTAAAGGGGGGTTACATTTATAACCGGACACCCTGTACCTGTTGGTTGGTTGCCGCTTATATATTTTACATTCATATTCCTGTAAATAAAAAAAGCGTTTTCACTATGTGCACATATCAGAAGTGAAACGTCTTAAACTTAAACGCCCTAGCCTCGTATTTTGTTAAAAAGTAGTTTTTTTTTTAAATATATCACTCACTTAACAAAAAGCGAACACCTAAATGAAAAAAAAACTATTCTTCACAAAAGTTTTGCTTATGTCTTGAGAAGGTAATAGAGTAAACCTCATATTTTATTTTGTAAACTAAGAAAGATATCACAATAATTATACGCCCTAGCCTTATACATATATTAACGGATTTGGCTAAAAAGTACTTTTTTTTAATATATCACTCAATTAACCAAAAGAGAAAGCCTAAATGAAATAAAACTATTCTTCATAAAAGTTTCGCTTATATCTTGACCAGGTAATAGAGCAAACCCCATATTTTTATCTTGTAAACTAACCAAGATATCACAATAATTATACGCCCTTGCCTTATACATATCTTAACGGATTTGGTTAAAAAGTAGTTTTTTTAAATATAGGTATCACTCAATTAACGAAAAGGAAAGGACTAAATAAAAAAAAATGTTCTTCATAAAAGTTTCGCTTATGTCTTGACAAGGTAATAGAGCAAATCCCGTATTTTTATCTTGTAAACTAACAAAGATATCACAATAAACGTCCGTGACCGTTTTCAGTAGTGATGGGCATAACCGAATTATTTTGATAACCGAATTATCTGTATTCAAATAATATTAATAACCGAATGATTATTTGAATAATCATTCGAATACATTCAGGTTAGCGATCGCAGCCGGTTAGGAAGTAGGTTCAGCGTCATCGGCATCTTATTCGTAACTCGTAGCTGCTGTCCTATTAAGCATGGCTTAATACATAAGTAAATAACAATAGAATACGAGTAAATATTTGATTACGCAATATTATTGAACAAAATATAATAAACAGCATTTGACGTTTTTCAATCAAAAATATTTAAACTCCAAAATATGATTCTTGGATGTGTTGATTACATGTAATGAAAATAAATTATAAAAATCTACTTTGCAAAAAAGTGTTTCTCTCTGGCGATGTATTTATAGTACTATAATAATATTAATAATTAATAGTACATATATTGGTATAGTTATATTACGACTTATGTATGCTCCTACATTCTAAATTCCAATATACAACCTAAAACTATACAAATATTAGGTGATAATTGGTGTTATGTATTGGAAAGCAGGCCGTATTTATTACGAAGAAGTATATGAAAGAAATAATACATATGTGCAACAAAAAATATCGGCCGGCCGGATCAAAAGCGACCGCCTTTTATCTTGATTCTTTGAAGATGTCAACAAATTGCTGTATTTGCACTTTTTGGGCATTCAAGCGCCGAAAACTGGATATTTCTTTTTATGTTAGGTACCTACGCAATAAAAGTAAATTATGTAATCTTAACTTAATATTCGTTAGTTTTTAACCCCCCAAGTTCGGCTTCCACATTCCACATCCTACCGGTACATTTGAATTTTTGAAACTCATCTTTTATTCGAGCTAAAACATCGAAACTTCATCTACACTATAACCCCTATATTCATAACTCATAACTAAATTAAAACCGCTCCTTGCTGGTTGATCATTCGACGGATCGACGCGACGCGACAGCGAGGTTTTTTCCTTCGTGTTCGTATTTGAATTCGTACGTATCAGGTTCAGGTTATTTTTCATTCGAATACTTGTCGAATGAAAACCGAATAATACAGGTTATTGTAATAACCGGATAACAGGTTATTTTTCATTCGAATAAGCCCATCACTAGTTTTCAGTTCCCTGCCAGCGCGCCCGCCGTGTGTTGCGATCGCCCGCCGTGTGTCGGGATCGCGACCTTCAAGTTTTACTCCCGGCGCGCGTTAAGAAGTTTCACTTCAAAAATATACGTTTAATATTATGATGTATTATTTTTGGATTAATTTGCGTATATACACAAAATATAGGTTTGTTTTAGGCGCCAGCGGATAGGCTTGCCCCCCGGCGCCCACATTTCTAGCTACGCCACTGGACATGCTGTGCGCAAGGTACGATAATAAAACTGTATTAGTACCAAACCACATTAAATCACTAGTATATCTTTCTAATTTAACATCTGAGTCCTCCTTTGAGTTACTGAAAATGGTTGATTCCATTTCGAAAGATATACAAAGCTTAAAAACTTTAAATCAACCTACTGAATCATGGGATTCTCTTCTGATCTTCCTCTTGAGTACCTACTAAACTTGACAAAAATACTGAACGTTAATGGGAGGAGAAAAAGGTAATTAGTGCAGATTTAAAGTCATTAAGAAATAACTATAGTTTGGGAGCAAGCAATCAAGGTTTAAGTCCAAATTCTGAGTTTCCTACATTACAAGAGTTTTTAGAGTTTTTGAAACGAAATACTGATTTACTAGAAGGTTTAGAGTTATATAAATATTCAAAAAATACTTTATCAGGACCGGACAATAAAAATAACACTAAACAAGGTTCAAGGGAAAAGAATAATAAATGGGGCGGTTCTAACACATTTTCTACTTTAAATGGTGTTTGTGCCATGTGCAAGGATGCTCATATGATTCGGAATTGTCCTGAATTTTTGAAACTCGATAGATTCTAGAGTGGGAAAAATAAAGGAGTTAAGCCTGTGTTTTAAATGCTTAAAGACAAGTCATAATAGTAGAGAGTGTAGATCTACTTATTCGTGTAAAAGGTGTAAAATGAAGCATCATACTACAATAAATATTGAGAGGTCTAATCAAGACCATACGGAATCAAATGGTGAAGGTAATATGTCAAGGCCAAGTCATGAACAAGGCCAAGGCAGTAACGGTGCAAATTTGAGTTTGTCTAGCGGCGTTAGTGATTTCTCTTCACAGGTTTTGTTGCAAACGACAATGATTGAGGTGGTGGATTCGTTAGGAGTTCCTCGCTTATATAGAGCCCTATTGGATAGTGCTAGCCAAAGTAATTTAATAACACAGCGGTGCTGTGAGCGATTAGGCCTTCAGAGAAATAGAGTTGTATTCCTTAATTACCGGGGTTGGTTACAAAATCTGCCAGTTAAAATATAGATGTGAGGTCAAGGTTCAGTCATGCTTTAATTCATTTCAGACAAGCCTATCTTGTGTTGTGATTCCAAAAATTAGCGGTGCTAACCTCCTTTTCATATCATTACATCTTCGTGGAAAATACCTAAACATATCCGTTTAGCAGACCCTGAATCAAGCCTGGAGAAATAGACATTCTGATTGGCGCAAGCACCTATTTAATTCTTCTGTGTCTAGAGCAGTTTCGTGTAGGTAAAAATCTACCTACACTACAAAAAACACAATTTGGTTGCGTTTTAAGTGGCAAGTGTGAGTTAGGTGTGCCAGTGCAAAATTTCCAGTGTTATGTCACTACCAATTTAAGCATCTAGGAGCAGATTTTTAAATTTTGGGAAGTAGAGGAGATTTCACCAACAGAACAGATTATGTCAGCGGAGGAAAGGGAGTGTGAGGAAATATTCAAAGTGACAACTACCCGTAATCAGGAGGGTAGATTTGTAGTGCAAATTTCATTTAAGAAATCACCGGAGTATCTTCGGGATTCTATAACCTGCTTTGAAACGGTTTCATCATTTTGAGTCCAAATTTCATAAAGTTACCAAAAAGGAGTTTCCTTAAATGACCTTCAGCTAGTGGGCCTTGTTTTACAGGATGACTTAATTTATATTGTCTTAAGGTTTTGGGTTGCTAGTGCTGACATAGTGAAAATGTACCGTCTGATTTTGGTGAAAGAGGAGCAGTGGTGTCTTCAGCGTATTCTGTGGCGTAGTGATCCTAGTGAAGAACCCAAAACTTTTGAATTAAAATCTGTGTCCTATGGAACTTCATCAGCGCCCTTTTTAGCGGCAAGGTGCAGCAACTTGCGTTTGAGAATCTAAATGCATTCCCAAGGTCATCCAAAGTCATAGACAAAGACTTCTACATGGACGACATGTTAACTGGGGTAGAAACTGTTGACGCAACTATACAATTGTGTAACGAGGTGTCTTCTATCATGAGTTCCGGCGCGGCGGCTTCGAACTTCAAAAATGGGCTTCAAACAGTAAGGAAGTTATGAATCATATTGAGTCAAGATCGTCTACTTCCATTGTGTCATTAGGAGCAGGAGGTCAAACCAAAACACTTGGTTTATACTGGAATTGTGAAGGGGATCATTTAATGTTTCATGCTAGGATTGATGATACATTAAAATATGCCACAAGTATAGCAAAACTTTACGACCCTCTAGGCCTGGTGAGTCCTTGTGTTATAACTACCAAGATTATCATGCATTATGGTTACTTAACTTAGATACTCTCCCGTCAGATCTGAATTCTAAGTGGTTTCAATTTAAGAGTGAGCTTTCCGACTTAAACTATTTAAAAATTCCTAGGCAAGTTTTGTGTATGAATCCTATGGAAATCCAAACACATGGCTTTGCAGATGCTAGTCTGGAAGCATATGGCGCCTGTCTTTACATTAGATGTGTCAATAAAAATAGTCAAATTAGTGTGAGTTTATTATGTGCCAAGAGTAGGGTCGCTCCCTTGAAGTCAGTCACCATTCCAAGATTAGAGCTTTGTGCAGCTTTGATTTTGGCCAACTTAATGCAAAAGGTGAAGCTCTCTCTCACTGTGTCAGTAAATTTTTGTTTTCTGTGGAGTGATTCGACTGTGGCGTTGAGCTGGATCCATACATCTCCTAATGTTCTTCAAACATTTGTCGGGAATAGACTAGCCCAAATACAATCTTTGACTTCGTCCTCAGATTGAAATCACGTTCGAACATCAAGTAATCCAGCTGATGTTCTATCTCGGGGTGTGCGTCCTAGTCAAATTCAAGATTTGGAACTGTGGTGGAATGGCTCGAAGTGGCATTCGTTGCCTCAATCTTCTTGGCCTAAATCTGACGTTCAGCCTCAATCCGATTATGGGCGTGTTACCAAAGACTCGAGTAACTCCTGCTCCTCCTTTCTATAATATAGGTGGTGATTATGCGGGACCTCTACTTATGAAAGATGAAAAGGGTAGAGTGTGTAAGAAATTAAAGTGTTATATTAGTTTGTTTGTATGTTTTGACACTAAGGCAATGCATCTTGAATTAGTGACGGAGTTAACAAAAGATGTAATTTTAGCCACCTTCAAGCGATTCATAGCTCGAAGAGACAAACCCTTAAATGTATATTCCGATAATGGAACCAATTTTGTGGGTGCGCGCAATGAGCTTGAAGAGTTAGGTGAGTTTCTAAAGACCGATGAGAATCTTTAGAATTAGTTGCAAATCAGGGTGTAAACTGTCACTTCATTCCAAGTGTGTCGCCTCACTTCGGAGGTATTTGGGAGGCCGGGGTAAAATCTTGTAAGGCTCATTTAAAGAGGGTTTTAGGAATCGCATGCCTAACCTATGAGGAGTTATCTACAGTTTTATGTGAAATAGAAGCTATCCTAAATTCCCGACCCCTTACTCCTGTTTCTTCTGATCCGAACGACTTCACAGCCTTCACCCCGTCCCATTTCTTGCTTGGGAGATCTCTCATTTCCCTACCTGAAGCTGATCTACGAAACGTCAAAAGTCCAGACTTTCCCACTTCCAACGGTTGCAGCAACTAATACAACACTTTTGGACCAAGTGGTCTCTTGAGTATATCAGTGAACTACAGATACGCAGCAAGTGGCAGACCAATAATGACGTTCTTCAGACTGGGGCCCTGGGGTTAGTTAAGGACGACAAAACTTCCCCTGTATAATGACCCTTGGGGAGAATCATCTCCGTTCAACATGGTCCCGACAAGATAGCAAGAGTAGCGTCCATCAGAATAGCCAAGGGAGTAGTAAAACGTTCCTTCTCCAAGATTTGTCCGCTGCCTTTGGATAGTGAAGTGAATAACGCATCGCAAAATGATCTTTGTTAACCAGACCAACTGAGAGTGATTGCGGAGTTTGCGACCGACTTTCTATTAAATTTGAAACAGTAACATTGGAAAATGCTACGAGTTTGCGACACATTTTTCATAATTTTGTATGCCGTTTTTTTCGATATATTGTTGAAGGCGTCCCTTCAAGGTGGGGGGCATGTTTAGAAATATGACTTATATAACACAATCCGACAACGTGGTCTGCACTTTGGCAACGCCGCCAGTCCTAGCAGCTGAAACACTTGCCGAGTGAAAGGTGATGTGCGACGTATGTCTTCCGTACGTTAAGGCGGAAAAGGGCGAACAGACTAGACAGTTAGAAACCCAATGAATTGGAGTTTAGGTTGACGTATTTTTTTGTATAGATGAGTATTAGATTTGATTTGTTAAGACAGATAAGAGAAGGAAGGGTTGGATGTACAAGCAATTAATAAACGATGAAAATGTACTTCTGTGTTTAATCCACCCTTTCAATATCAAACACAAGCTATTCAGAGAAAATATATGTATGGAAAAATGGCAGTGGCGTATCGTTTTGTTTTTAGTAAAAAATATGAGGACGCCACTAGTAGAGCAATAGAATAACTTTTCTGGCTAAAACATGTAGTTAAATATCCTATTAACATATACCAAAATTGAGAAAATATCTGAAGTACTATTGGACATATTAAAAAATGAGGAATAAAATAAATTTGTCAATAAGGATGGGATAACATTAACAAGGGGATATCAGAAACCGTAAAAGATACAAAGTCTGTTACATGACAAAATATTAGCGCAATTTAGGGGTTTGCACCATTTTCCGGAGATATTTCAAAAAGCCCGAAATATCGTGATTTAATTTTTATTAAAAAGGTAGAAAAAACAAAAACCAGTTTGTTATTGCCACGTTTTAATCTCTAGAAGAAAGTGTTCAGATTGTAAATAAAATGACTCGTTGTTTTTATATGGACCGAAAAAAGTACAGTCTGTATTAGATAACATTTTTAGTTACAAATTCAATGAAGTATTGGATGGAATGGCCCTATACAGGATGTTATTAGAAATTCGAGTGTATGCATGGGGATCTTGGAAACCGTAATAGATAGACAGATGGTTAAATTGTAGCAAAGTTGTAGATAACTCTGAACAAAATGCCGCGCCGAAATCTGATAAATTCCGAATTTTTGCCAAATCGTTTTTATGATACTCTGGCTTTATTTCAAAAGATAAATCACATTCTCATTGCCACTTTTTCTCCTCTACAAGATGGCATCCTTAGATTTCAAGATCGACGTTTCGTATTTTCGGGCTCATCATCATGTTTAGTTTTTTAAATGCGAACCGGGATTTTTCTTTGCATTTTTGGTTAGCTATTGACCTCCTAAAACTAACCTGTCCACTACTAGAGGTAGTTGCCGTAAGAAATCCATGTGTGTGAGAGAGATAGAATATTTGCAATGTCTGCATAACATTAATCAATAGCGAAAAATAGGTTTTACAGATCAAAAATGTTAAAAGAAGAGGAATTCAAAGGGCAGTATTACTGTAAGGCAAAAAAATAAATGATTGTATTAGAGCAAATGAAAATAGTTTTGAATACCTACGTAGAAATTGGCTAGTACGAAGTTAAAATAGGATTATGTAATTAATTAAAATTAAACTAGTGTAGTTTCGTATTTTTCTGTTCTAATTTAAATTTTACAAAATAAGCCAGTTTTTTTTTTTTCAGTGAAATAGTTAGTTTATTCACCAAAATACTAACCTTTTAAAGCAATTTATTTTAAGGTTATTGCTACATTTAAACCACCACTTTAACGAATGTATTTCTTACGGTGTAAAATATTTACACCTAATAACAGACTACGGTCGCACATCGTTGGTTTTGCTAAGAAAATTGTATTTTGTCGAAAGAAGGAAAAATTTAATTTTTTTGATTTGTAGAACATATTTTTCGCTATTTATTAATATTATGCAGACATTGCAAATAATTTGTCTCTCTCACACACGGATTTTCTATGGCAACTACCTCTAGTGTCAAGTTGACAGGTAAGTGCGTCACATTGTTAGTTTTGGGAGGCCAATAGCTACCCAAAAATGCAACTAATGATGAACTAAAGTTGATGATGGGCCCGAAAAAACGAAATGTCGGATCTGAAATCTTGTAGAGGGGAAAAAGTGACAACGAGAATGTGACATTTATTTTGATTTTTCTTTTAAAATAAAGCCAGGGTATCATGAAAACGATTTGGCAAAAATTCGATTATTTGCGGATATCTAATTTTCCACATTTCGCAGAAGCATTTTATTCAGCGTTAAATTGCACAATTTTGCCCCAATTTAACTATCTCTTTATCTATTGCGGTTTCTGAGATTATCATGCATACACTCGAATTTGTGAAAAAAAGGCTTATTAAGAAATTTCGAACATTTGGGTAGGCGTTGAAATGAGGGCGACTAAAACACGAATGAATGTCATTTAGGTCTAACACAAGATCGTTTACATGATCAGTTACTTTTGGCATGTCCTATTCGCCTCTTAACATTGAGTACTTAATTAGAATGAATACATATTTTATGTAAAATTAAATCATTGATATCCAAAATAAGTTCCAAAGTAATAATAATTAAAAATAATTTGGTAAGAACAGGAGATTTGTATCAATTTAGCTGCACTCTTTTTTAATATGGTGTGTAGATACGCAAGAATTAATATCAGTAAAATTACTATCAATTTTCAATGCTTAGGGACTGTCCTTGCCAAATTATTTTTGGTTGTGATTAGTTAGGAACTTATTTTGGACCAAACCTAAGGTAAAATTTAAGTCAAAGGCTTAATCATTGTAATAAATGAGCACTCAATATTAAGAGGCGAATAAGACATGCGAAAAGTAACTGATCATGTAAACCATTTTGTGTTAGACGTAGTGATCATAATTGACATTCTTTTTGTTTTGGTCGTCGTCACTTCAGCGCGTACTGCCCCAAAATTTGGGAAATTTAATAGTAACCATTTTTTTCTGAATAAAAACAAATTAAACCGTTCCGCGTCATACATCATTAAATGTATATTAAAAATGCTATCGAATAACAGGTGTACTATCTTTACAGACCATATGAAAAAACAAAGTTGATGATATCTTCTAAACTAAATTTTGAATTGTCAGCAGAAAATATAAAGCGGTATTGTAGAAGCAATAAATCAGCTAAGCTATTCCGATAAATATTACATGAATCATGTTATCGCGTGGCACGGGCAGCGGGCTGCACAGGAACCGTTCAAAACCTTCCTTTATCAGGTATATATAAAATTGCAAGACAGCGCGACCTACAGGCCGAATATAAGAACTATTCTGTATCTTAATAGGGATAAACGAACTATACTGAAGCCCAGTTGAAAATTTGTAGTAGGGGTCTAATTGGTTAGAGTGATGCATTGGCTTAAATACAGGCAAAACCTTGTTGAGCCCGGGCTCGGGCTTAACAACATCATTTTGGGCTTCATGGCATCACATTAATATATAGAAATGGCACCACAAAGACCGTTTATATGTCTATAT
>JAEQML010078787.1:0-12271 GCA_016904865.1 Pissodes strobi | reverse complement strand
ATTTTTAAATGCCATATACATTCGTGCTCCTAGCATTTTTGAATTTACCTACACACGTTATTGTAGGTATATAAAAGATCTACAAACTAATTTTCTTTTGAAATCCTCATCCTTCAAAACCTTAAAAATGACATGCAATAAAATACGGTAAGTTAAACCCTATCCTCTATATACCTTACCCCTCCATACCCCTATATACCTTACCCCTCCAGAAAAAAATAAACAGCATTGATGTTAATTGTAATAAAAATAAACCAAAACTCTAAGAAAAAAGTCAGTGAAATGATTTCTTATATCAATAATAAATGTAAATTTTAAATTGTAAGACTTTTTCACACCTTATGTGATGTGATATGAATCATGCAGGGGCAATAGAATAGGTTGGCTTAAGTAAGACAATTTATATTACTTATCACTTACACTTACTCAGGGGCGGATCCAGGATTTATCTGAGGGGGGGGGGGATTTAGAGTAAAGGGACAAAACGCACTAAGAAAAAGAATAACAAAATCAAGCAACGCAATTATTATATTAAACATTTTAGTTCAGGGGGAGGCGAAACCCCCTTCGCCCCACCTCTAAATCCGCCAATGCACTTACTTATCTGTTACCTGGCTATATTATCACCACCAAACGATATATTCATATATTGAAAATAAATTTTCAATTTTGCAGTTATAAAACTATCACCGATCTTGGAAAATTGGTAGATTTTGGGATGCTCATCACGAATCTGCAGTCAATTCGATCGGGCGACGTTTCGTTTTCAAGGTATTCATCTTCAGAGTTGAAAACAATATTTTCACGATTAATATGACATGGTAGATTTTGGAACTTTCATCACAAATATGAAGTCAATTCGATTGGGCGACGTTTCGTTCTCGAGATATTCATCCTCAAAGTTCAAACCGTTTTGTCACGGTTTTCCCTTCTTTTAACCAACAGATTTGAACAACTTTATACTTTTAAATGATTGATAAAGTGCTTAAAGTGTGTTGGGTTTTAATTAAGACAAGGGAAAATTAGGAAAAAAAACAGTTTTCAAATTTGAGGATGAATATCTCGAGAACGAAACGTTACCCGATCGAACTGACTTCAGATTCGTGATGAGCATCCCAAAATCTACTAAGATGCCCAATTTCGACAAGATCGGCGACAATTTCAGTAGCTAGAAAATTTAAAATCAATTTTTCCGGAAAAGGAAACATTGAATTCATGTTCTACGACCCAAAAATAGCGGGTATGCAAAAAATATCCGAAAAAACTGTCCACACGCTAATACCAATACTTATAACAACAAAAAATTAAGAAATCATTTTTATATTATCAGAAGACAAAAAGCAAAAAATGTTGTTCAAGAATTTCGACGCGATACCACTATGGATTTCGAATAGGATTTCGGGATTTCGAAAGGATTTCAGATGTGATTTCGAGATTTCGAAAGGATTTCGGATAGGATTTCGGGATTTCGAATCGATTTCCGATGGATTTCGCGATTTCGGAAGGATTTCGAGGTGATTTCGAAAGGATTTCGCGGGATTTCGGAAGAAAATGTACAGCGATTTCGGGAGTGAGCCGCCCCTCGGGGATCACCCTGTACCTATAATTTTTTTAATTATTTTTGCAAAAGATTTATTTGGTGTAACAAAATTTAGAGCGTAAAGTCTCAATAAACTTAGAGATTGTCGAGATTTTTTTAAAAACAAAATAATACTTATAACTTTTTTGTAGGTAGAAACAAGAGGCATAACTAAAAAACTAGATTAACCAAAAACATAATAAAAATGCATTGTTTGTTGTTTGGACTCTTTTTGAACTATTACATCGGTTTTAAAAGAAGATTTTTTGAAAATGTCTAAGTTTTTGCGCACCCTGTACGTATTATCATTGTATATATAATAAGAATACAAGGATAACATCAATCACCACTCGGCCGTATTTCAAATTCACCTCAAAAGTTTATATGCCAATAAAAATGCACTGAAATAGACTGAAACAAACATACGCCCTGTGCTATATAGGCCGTTAAAAAGAGGCAAATATGTCGACGGCCGTTCTCATATATCACGTGCGGGGCGACGTCACCGATTGACCCCTCGAACCGCTAGGTGAAAATATGGGTACTATTGCAAAACATTTGGGTTAGGCATATACTAATTGGTTGAAATGATTGTATTTTTTATACAATGCTGAAATAAACACATTGTATTTTCATAAACTTCTGTTTCTGTTTACATTTAATTACGCCCGCACCCCACACGTGTAGATTTAATAGACTCTAGATTCAACATATAATTAAAATTTGGTTTGGTTTTCCTTAGTTTTAAAAATAGTATATTATTTTATATGGAGGAAAAGTGATACTTTTCATGGCGCGCTCGTGTTTAACAGCCGAACGGAGTGAGGCTGGTAATAGAGAGCAAGCCATGAAAAGTAACTTTTCCTCCAAATAAAATATGCTATTTTTTCTTCAAATGTCGACAAATTAATGCAAAAACATCTCTTTTTAATAGTAATAATATCTAATTATTATTAAAGATAAATGGGTTCGCAAGGCGGCTTAGACCACGGTCGTAGGTGGCCTTGCTTAGACCGGTGAATATAATGCAACATAAAGCTGTCAGTGGACACTGTCAACAATAATTATTTTTTTAAGATTGAGTCTCCGATTGCGTTTTAATTCCGTATTGATAAGCAGTTATTGAGTAAGTTCCATTAATAAATAATAACCAATTTGTTCCTAAATTAGTGATTTTTAGAAATGCAGTCACAAATTGAGTGATAAATACAAATTGTAGTTTAATAAATCTTGAGTTGTTGACGCTTATTTTGTGGTCTGTTTGTATTGTATCTATGTTGCTATGACAACACTGTTACCTCCGCCGGCGGAAAAGTGAAAAGTAAAGCTCCGGCGGAGGAAAAACGAAACTTCACGGCCGCCTACACAGTCGAGTAATGACGGATTTACTGACGTTTGAAGAAAAAGGTATTTTGCTTGTTACGATGACATTATTAGTTGCCCACAAGTTTTGCTCCACCTGTGAAAATACTCACGGGGCGTGCCTGTTGTTGCTACCTATTTACCTAGTGGATAAAAAGCAATATGAACAATTTAAGTATGTACTTACCGCAATTAATCACCCACTTATTAAAATGTTCCTCCCCAACGCGATTTATGGACGGAAACCGGTGGTAAGTGACCGATGGGTTACGCCACTTTGAGTTTTTGCAGTTTGTGTAAACACACACAGACATTTTGTTTATGTAATGTAAAATACAAAAGAGTAGTCACTAATTCAACTAGATTGGAAAGTGTTTGTAAAGTGAAAAGTAAACGCTAGTTAATATCCACTTTCCGAACAACTAAATTAATTAAAAACAGTGTGAAAAATCACATGAAATAATTACTAACACAGTAACACAACCGCAACACACACTCGTGGAAAACTACAAGGCGCGCTGAACGAACGAGAAAGAAAACAAAAACAAATACCTAACCTACTCCCATTTCTACGGGAAACCCCCAAGAACATTATTTATCGTTCTTCGACAACTTCAACTAAAAAATCGGCACATTGGCAACCCCGAATTAAGTTTCAGTTCGGAGTCAGAGTCCTCTACAGAGTGCTCTATAAGCACATTCCTGGACTCCTATGTTGCTGGCCTCGGCTGCGCCTCGTCCAGCAACTATCACAGTCGTCCAGGAATGTTTTGCTTTTCCTCCTAGTAACACAATACACTATTCTACTTGACGCTCCTAATTATAGCTATCTATCTATGATAGGTAGGTGTGTGAATTAGGTGATTGGAAAACACACAATTTCTAATGTTCCGAAAGAAATAGCCAAATTTTTGAAACTTAAAGACATAAATAAATACACTGATCAGGTCACTCGTTTAGAAGAACATCAGCTTGCATTTCTCGCAATGCTCTAGGTGCCGACTTTTTTGATTTGAAGAGACATGGCGGTTGGAGGTCTTCGTTCGTTGCAGAGGGATATATTGGTGATTCGTATACTAATAAATTGAAATTTTCAAAAAGATCTTACATGAAAATTCTACGGGTCTTGTGACATATAGGTATCTACGATTTCGCGACTTTTTTTTTCTTTTCATTAGAAAGGGGGTGTTCTATAGAGTAGTTTAAGCCAAAAAAATCGGAGAATCCGCCACATTTGAGCCGAAAAAATGACCCAAAGTTCGAGTTTTGACAAAATTTTCTGCACCACTGCGCAAAAGCACTAGAAATATAGACAATACACACCTGAAAATCAATTCTCGGGTAAAAATATTAACCAGGAGACATTTGCGTAGAACGAGAGGTTTCCGTTTTGTCCCGGTCCTAATTTAAGGCGGCCCATAGCCCCATGAAACAAAATAAAACTTTATTCGTAATTATAATTGTAAGCTAATCATCCCCCTTTTTACTGTCAAATGTCAAAAGTCTCCAGGGAAATAAATAGTTTGAAGAAGGCACACTGTTGCCAGACGTTTGAGACTGAAAAGATATGGGATCAACTTTCGCTTAGCTGAAATCAGTTATGTAAGAAATATTTGCTTATTTAGTATAGAGCAACCTCCCCAAATACAAAATCATAAAAAAAAAATTGCGGAGATACATCATTTTCATTTTTTCGACTCTAGAAGAACTGAAATCAGTTACAGGAAAACATGTTTCTCTTTTACATTATAAATATTTTTCTAAACATTGGATATTTTTGTGTGTTTTATGTTTAGAAGAATGTGTGAAATGTGAAACAAAAAATTAAATTCCAAGAGCCGTATTATCGTGGATATACAGCAGTTTGCATGTGTGTCCGCGAATATATTCCACTGTCCAGTCCACCACTCAACTAACCCAAGCTAACCCAAAATCGGCTCAAATGCGCAACTTTTGGCAACACTGTGCCAGGCCTTTGGCGTCGATTACAAAAATTTCATTATTGCCACGTTCAATTTCATTCTTTTCACGTTCCACCTGGGAAAGTAGTAGAGGCACTTTGTCCGTTTCTACGTCAATTAACCTCAAAACTCGAACTTTGTGGGCTTTTTTTTCGGCTCAAATGTGGGGGATACTCCGATTTTTTTGGCTTAAACTACTCTATAGGACCCCCCTTTCTAGTAAAAAAAAAAATGCGAAATCGTATATACCTATCTATATGTCACAAGACACAATCCTACTTTTATTCCATCTAACGACGTGGGAGTGAGAAATAGAACGAGTTTTAATATGGTCCTAGTCCAGGATAATAACGAGACATTAATACGAAGCGGCGGCGAAGCTTATAAATTGAATAACATTCCATCATTTATCTTATCAACTGTTCAAATTTCACTGTTAATCCTAATGGTAATAAATAATTATTATTTAAGTTTTATATTATTGTTGTTATACCACTTGTTTCTTCAGGAAACAGGTATAAGCATTTTGTTATTAAGTTTTTTTTCCAAAATTCGGTTATAAAAATGTCTTATGGGTATTCGTGTTTTTTTTCCTGGACCCGGAAGTAGTACTTTCGTAGCTAGTAACGTAGTCCTTTCGTAGCTAGCGACGTATAATATTCAGGTAAGTTTAAGGTTTACTTTCGTTATGTTTCGTGTTGCGAGTGCCCGAAAGTTCATTTATATATACAGTAGTAGAAAAAATTGATTGTGATCTGTATTTATTTATTATAGATTATAGTGATTCTGATAAAATCCAATAACTTTTCCTCAGGTCGTCGTGTAACGATCAGAAAATTTCTGTGTACTTGATTGCTAATTACCCACTAAGTTCAATCTATTATTTTCCTATCAAAATTTGTATTCATATTTTTTTGCTATTGATCTTTTTCATGCATAGTTTATGGACATGATGGTTTGTTTAAATATTGATTAAAATTCAAAATTATGGCACACGCGAGAATATTATCACTATATATTGATCACATTACACGGCATAATACTATTTCTCTAATTAATTAAGGTATAATCCAGCGACTTACATTCTCGTTTCGTTGTAGTGATTTGGCCATCTGTTTCGACAAGATCCTTCCCAGTTTGTGTGCTTCGGAAAAGGTATAGGGAATCACAAATTAAATATTTATTATTAAGAGGGTTTCAGAAGCTTAAACTTGTATGGGTGCAGTGGATTCTAATTCCTATGTATTCCATATCTTTTTCCTTGCTCTCTTTTGCTTTTCCAATGTTCATGTAGTAATTCAAACTTTTCTCCATTTAGCTTACTTGAGTTTTTAACTTTCCGAGAAGTAACGTGATTGATTAGAGCGTTTAATGTGTAAAAAAAGATGAAAGGAATCATGAAAACAAACTCGTGATAAATCATTTTGGGTTATTGACCTTACCTTACTTTGTAAGTATTACTTTATGCTAAAAGTTATTTGTGTAGCATTTTAGTTGTGGCAATCATTTTTTAATGTATTCTTTGCTTCAATTGGTATAATGATTTAAAGTTTTGCTTTGCGCCTGTTGTAGAAAGAGCTTTTTGGCGACATTATTGGTCGACCAGATCTAGTAATGTGTGTCCCGAGCCACGATGTTACGATCTGGAAATTGTAAATATTTGTTTTCGGGATGGTTTATAGTGGATTAAATTAAAGATTATATGGACGGTATGGGATAGGGCATGCCTATCGGTGTCATAGTGCGGCATAGTAGAATAGGAAAGTAAAAAAAAAAAATTAGTGCTTTGAATTTCGGATGGCGTCATAGCTCGTGAGAACGTTCGGAAAACTTTGACTTATTAACGGTGCTTTGACACGATGTTAATCTGTACAGAAAGAAGCACGGGAAGTACGTTTTAGTGAAATAGAAGGGAAACTAAATAAGTACCTCTTGCGTATAGGGCATTTAATTAAGTTAATAAGATTTGTCAGGTCAAAATCTTTGGTGATTGTCTCAAATATTGATAAGAAAAACTAGTTTATGTGTGACATGAAGCAAGCAGCTCATAAGGGATTGCCTAGTTTAAACTGTGGAAAAGAGCCTATTGTGGAATTAGCTCGTAGCCTTTATACTTAAGCCAGAACTACTCTTTAAAAATCGATCAATTGGTTCGGTATCTTTGCTATCTGTGAAATGCGGAATGAAGGGCTCCCAGGGCCACCCAGCGCCCGGAGATCCGAATGGCCGGGGAGTTTACTTCCGGAATATTTTGATCCTGGAAGCACCAGCATGTCCATATATCCCTACTGTGGAACTCGGGAACACCAGCGCGGAAGCGGAACGTGATTTGGGAAAACCACTTAGCGCTTCCCAGTTCTAGTGGGGTGGTCTTTCACCGGACGATGCGAGTAGGCCTATGCATCTACCACCTAGGGCCGCTTCCACTGGAAGCATCGGCCTCAGACCCATTCCTCTGGTGGTCCCTAGTCTGACAGGGGTAAAAATGGGGTTTGTTTGTTGGATCACTCCCCAGTGATCAGCTTCATACTATGTACTCTGGTGTTCTCCAGCCTGGAGGAGAACGATGTGATTTGATGGGCCACATCCCGTGGCAACTCGGAATGGCGGGGGCGTCACTCCCCGTAATCAAACTGCTCTCACCAGTTTGACATTCCTGCCAGCCAATACAATGCAGCCCCTTTTGTCACAAACTGTCATTGATCGGCTCCAGACTTTGTACTTCGGTGTTCTCCAGCCTGGGGGAGGACGATGGGATTTGATGGGCCATATCCCATGGCAACTCGGAATTGCGGGGGCGTCACTCCTCGTAATCAAACTGCTCCCACCAGTTTGACGTTCCTGCCAGCTAATACAATGCAGCCCCTCTTGTCACAAACTGTCATTGATCAGCTCCAGACTTTGTACTTCGGTGTTCTCAAGCCTGGGGGAGGACGATGGGATTTGATGGGCCATATCACATGGCAACTCGGAATGGCGGGGGCGTCACTCCCCGTAATCAAATTGCTCTCACCAGTTTGACATTCCTGCCAGCTAATACAATACAGCCCCTCTTGTCACAAACTGTCATTGATCGGCTCCAGACTTTGTACATCGGTGTTCTCCAGCCTGGGGGAGGACGATGAGATTTGATGGGCCATATTCCATGGCAACTCGGAATGGCGGGGGCGTCACTACCCGTAATCAAACTGCTCTCACCAGTTTGACATTCCTACGTGAAGAGTCCTGCTTCTACTCGGAGGCCAGTTCAATGATCGTGTACGTGTCCTTCTGGAAGTTGTTTAGAGAGCTGTCCTTGTACATCAGTTCAGCAGATCGAAACGGGAAGTCTGCTATTCAAATTATTAGTAATTATCTTTCGTTACTTTTAATTCCTAGTTAATTTGTATACCGCTTTCAGTATATAAATTTTTTCCATGGCGTATATAAATCATCCACTAAGCAAAGGTAAATTTCGGCGTTTCCTTTTTTTTAATTTCTATTATTTAGTTAATAAACTAATACTAATTTAATTTGACGTTAACTTAAAGCAAATATATTTTTTTAAATAATTAATTAACGTTAATAAAACATAACGTTTTGATTATACTGTTTCAGAATTCACCGGTATTTCTACGTCCTAATAGGATCGAGAAATGTAAGCGAAACATGATAATGTTTTGGATAAATTAGGAACCGTTATTTTTCTTAACGTTACTTGTTATCTTATAAGTAGTGATTAGTAGTCCTACTGGGGCAAATAAACTAATTATTTTGCCTATTGTGCTCGATTATTTTTGTAAATTTAATTGTTAATCGACATAACTAACTAAAGCAGTTGACGTGTTTAACAACCCGGATGCTTAACATTTCAATTTTATCAGTTAGCACAACATAGCAGTTTTTAGATAATCGACATAGGAGAAACTATATTTCGTACAGCGAATAACTATTTTTTTTCCTTCTGAGTTTATAGAGTTTTTGATTACTATTTTTGTTTTATTTCTGTTGCAATCTCATCAGTAGATAACGAGTAGTTTTGCGTCATGTCGGTGTTAGATTTTAGCTTTTAAAACTCATTGTGATATAGGTATTAAGTTAAGTGAAGTAATTTAATTGAATTGTGTGCGGCAAGTAATCCATCTGCTATCAAAGGTAGTGCCTACCGCCAGATGCAATTTTAACCCAAAATCAAGCCCAAAATATATTTTTCCCAAGATCTGTCAAACCATGTTTTCCATTCTGGAAATAAAACGAACTTTATATTCACATATCTACTTGCTTATTGATTATTTTTTAGTACTAGTGCTCTAAATGGGATGTAGTTAGTAAACATAACCGAAGTGAATTTATTGAGCCTAATATTGTTCGCTTTGATATTTCTCTGTTTCGAATTGATTTAGTTTCTAGTTTAATTTTTTTTTGTTGCGAAGCCTAAACCAAAATGAGTACTAAATTACACAGGTTGGTGGCGCCTTTAAATACCTTACTTTCCGACATTTGAGCTAGGGCCTAATTTGCATGCTTAGAAGATAGCTCGTTCTGGCCTACGCATCTCAAATTTATATTCCTGGTTTATTCTAGTCTATGGTTACGGGGAGAAATTGGGTTTTTTGAAAAACAAGTGAGTATTTTGATGTAGTTATCAAAAACCATAAATAGCTTTTAGGGGGTTGTCGAAATCAATGAAAATTTAATAAAATTGCAGTGGTTTTGTGTAAAATATATTCCTAACATGTATTTTTTCCCACACCAGTTTTTTTTCAATATCTTTTTCAAAATATTCCTGAAAACCCAACCTCAGTATGTGTTGATATTCTACTTATTTTGTCCAGCAGTTTGGTTCATATACTTGTATATAATAATATCGAACATAATATGTCGATGTATAAATGTTAGGCAATTTACTTTGTACGTAATTTGCTGGAATTTGGTATGATTTTGCACGTTCATGTTTCAAGGAAACAAAATTTAGCATTTTTTACATGTGTGAATAGAAGCTGCATATTTTATAAAAATCCTTAGTGTTGGATATCGATGTTATGAAGGTCTAATGCGAAGAAATATGATATTTTCACTTACCAGCAGTGATTGTTTTACAAAATTAATTCTAGGCTTACTAAAATTGGGGAAAATTATATTGCTTGGTATTTCCCATGATTTCCAATCAGTTTGTCTTACATCTTCAGTTCGTCGATCTGTGTAGTGTAAAATTATATTATTTATTATTAAGAAGTTTTCCCAACTTTCTGGAAGCATTCCACCCTTTTTCCCATTTACAAGTCCGGTGATAGGACCGAAATCGGTAACTACAGAGGTGTATCAATGCTATCCACGTTGCCGAAGATTTTGGAATCAATTCTGACAGATGAGATCTTCCGTACCTACAAAAACTATATAACCGAAAATCAGCACGGTTTTTTCCAGGGGCGTTCAGCAAATTCCAACCTAGCGGTGTATCAAAATTTCCTAGTTACCAGTCTGGAGATGGGAAAGCAAGTCGATGTTATATACTCGGACATATCTAAGGCGTTCGATGTTGTTTGCCATGAGCTACCTCTCATAAAGCTCTCAAGGATTGGAATTGGCTCTCACTACTTGCACTGGATTGCAAGCTACCTATCGGATCGTCGGCAGCGTGTACTCATGGGCGGGGCTACATCTAAGGAGATCCAGGTATTGTCGGGTGTGCCTCAGGGCTCCCACATTGGTCCAGTTCTGTTTTCTCTATTTGTCAACGACATCTCGTCATGTTTTGAAGAATCGGACTTTCTTATGTACGCCGACGACCTAAAATTTTATAATATTGTGGAAACATCGTCCACCGGACTCCAACAAGATCTGGAGCGCCTGGTTTTATGGTGCAAGAAAACCTGCCTAAAAAATGTCAAAAATGTAAAAAAATGAGCTTTTACAAGGGGATGAATCAAATTGACCACAATTACACCATCGATAGTGAGACTCTGGAATTGGTAACTGTCTTTAATGATCTAGGGGTGTTGTTTGACAAAGATCTGTCATTCACTTTACATGTGGATCAAATAGTTTAGAGAGGCTTGCGGCTGCTTAGATTTATAAAGAGGAACACTGCACTGATGACGGACACCAGGGCAATTACGATACTTTGCAACTCTCTTGTGTGCAGTATACTTGAATACTGCAACACCATTTGGTCCCCGCAGTACCAGTGTCACATATCTATAAATAAATTTGTTAAATATTTATTGTATTAACATCGTTTCCCCTATCGCGATTTTGTCCTATGATGACACTAGACTCCTGATCTGCGGTCTTAAATCGCTGCAAGCTAGATGAGAGAACCAGCTTCTGTTTTTTCTTCATATACTGATCAACGGGAAGATTGATTGTGCCAATTTACTGAGACTCCTATACCTCAAGATACCAGCGAGAAGTTTAAGACACCAACAACTGTTCCACCAACATTATCACCGAACCAACTACGGACAAAGTACAAAGAGCCTTTGTGGATCGAATGGTTACAATGTACAACGACAAGTTTAACCACCTAGATATTTTTAACATAAGTCTCAACTCACTGAAGCGTATTGTGTCTTGAACTTTTTTTTATTCTTCTTCTTACACGTTTTATTATCGATATGTATTGAATGTTAAGTGTTGCAAATGTTTTATATAATGTCCTACGATTAATTGTTTTAACTCTTTTCGTACCATTTGTTGCTTTGCTCTGTGGTGTGCATGTAAGTACTAAATAAATAAATAAATTAAGTATACTTTCATACTTGTATTTTTTTCTTAGCAGTTTTTCATTTCAACTAGGTCACCTCCAACTGCAATTTGTTGGCTGTTTATCTAGTAGGCTTTGATATGTTTTGATATTAACGCCTACGGTAATGCACAATGAGCGAACCTCTATTCCTTTCTTTTTATATTAATAAAATCCACTCGAGGACTATGATTTTACCAATGGAAAGTATTTGGTACTTCGTTTCCACATTTCTATCGATTATTAATAATAATATGTGTGTAGGATTCATATCTAAGAACTGGTAGATTATCGTCTCGGTAAATGTTTAAGTATGTTTCTTAATATAAATAATTATCTTTACATATAGCTTATCGGTGATGTGATAAGCCAGTTATTTACCATATTTAATACGTATCGATTACTTTATACGTAACTTTGTTACATTAAACTTTGTTACGTTCATAAAAATATGCAAGAATGCATCGAGAGAGTTTAATAAACCTTTAATTCTGCTCTTCCTATCTAGTTCTAGCACATGAAAGCTTTCAAATTATTTCTACTTAATTGGATTTCAGAAATTCTTTTGAATGTCTGGCGGCACCGTCTTCTTTTTGCCAATAAAGATTGCATCCTTTGCAACAATGGATCAGGTCGTTGCAGATC
>JAEQML010078786.1:0-12272 GCA_016904865.1 Pissodes strobi | reverse complement strand
AGAGGACCCTAGAACTTGTAAATGATCATGATCTGGGTATCTTAGTAATTGATTATCTAGTGTTTTTTCTACACCACTTATTTTCTAGTTAATAATTATTGGCGCTTATCCATTGTTTACTTGTTTTGTGATAGGTAATTAATAATAATTATTATCGATTAGTTATTTCATAACTGGTAATTTATTTTTACGTACTGCAATAAATAAACGTTTTACTTTCAATTAGCTAGTTTCTCTGTCAATTCACATTACAAGTTAACGTTAGTTGAATAGTTAGTTTTCCTGCATTCTTTTTTTACACTTTAACTTTCTTTATCAAGTAGTCTTGCGATATGTCAGCTTTAGACTGACGTAGTAATCTAATTTTTAATTTTCAATAACTACTGAGTTTAGGTATTACTGCAAGTAAAGTAAACATTTTAAGAAATTTGCATTTATTTTCACTTTCATTAAACATAATTTTCATTAATTTTCATTAACTGGCATAATTTTAGGTAACATCAAATACCGTTTGGACCGTAAAAATTATTATTATTTATTTTAGTTGACTTGAAGTCAAAACTTTAAACCTTTGGGATTATTTGGACTCAATAATTGAATCGTTTTGATTTATCTTACCTTGAATTGACTTAAATTCAGAATTTATTGTTTTCATCTTTTATTGATTAATTTTTGGCGTCCACCGTGGTTTTTATTATTTTTATTCTCTGTTGCAATGCATAAGCCAAACTTGGGTGCCATCTACAAACTGGTGACGCCTTTATATAAACAAACCTCCTCCCCTTCTTTCCAGCATTTGGGCATAATTTGCAGGCTTCCTAAACAGCCCTCATTTATTGCAAATTGTCTTAACTAAACTTTAGATTTTTATGTAGCTTTTCACCCTCAGTTGCTTCTAATGCAAAGTGAAAGTAATTAAATAACATTAGACGATAACAAAGAGCGTGACAACTTGTTCTTGATGAAAAGTTGGTCTCAGTTATTAATTGCCTATAGTATATCTTTCCACTTCAAAGAATATGAATAGAAACTACTCCTTCGCATTCGGAAAAAATCAAAAGCAATTTACACGTCCAACAATCGATAATTATCATTGAAGTGCCGCCAATCTCTGCTCTACAGTTGTCGTCCCGGCAGACAGTGGAAAACACCAGTTTAATAGAGATGCTTCCAGCATCTGAACTATATTAGTGTTCTTTCTAATACAAATGTTTCTAAATTGAGTAGAAGTCAAATGCGCGTCGATCTTTACTTTAAACCTCACTGAAAAATAATAAATTATTTTCTCCTCAGCAGTCTATGGAGATAATAAACACACTTATCAATTTTGACACCGAAAGCTCTACGAGTGGGACTCTTCTCTTTCAGAATTCTAATGGCAAAAGTCTCTTTGATAATTTAGAGTAAACTGCCATTAGTTCTAAAGAATGCCATGGTAAATGATATTTCATTTATTGAAATGCAGGAATACATAATAAGATAAAGCTTTATACTTTAAGAGCGTTCCAGGAATAAACAAATTTAATGTATTAATATAACATTTCGATATTAGTGAGAAGATTTTACAGAACGTGTATTAATTACGGTTTTATACAAGATCATGAAGTGGTGCTGAAAAGGAATATAGGCTTTTTTGTGAAAATGCAGGACCTGTAATAAGTAACATATTTTTCCGATCACAATAAGCATTTAATACTTCAGAAACTATAATTAAATAAATACTTAATCAACCCTTCAACATGAAAGAAATCATAAATCCTCTAGGCAACAAAACATATGCAAAGTAAAGTACCCCAATCGAAGTACTCTCGACTTATCGTGCCGGTGGAGATTAAGAGTTTCATTAACTCAGAGACCTAAGACAGCTCTAAGCTTAGCTACTGGTACGGTGTCCCATGCTGGACAGGTTTCTTTTTTTATTTATGTTGGGCGCACACACAAAAGGAAAATCCCATGCCACTCAATAAACAGTGCGTACGCGGAGAAGATGGCGGACGTTTGACTTGAAGCGCTATAGGTTGTAGTTTTCGGGAAAGACGTTATTCGGAAGTTCATTTCAGAGCGAGACAGTCCTCCAGACAAAGGAGTCCCGCAACAGGGACGGCCTAGGTGTTCGCAATTGGATCGCATGTTGCTGAGCAGCTTGTGTCTGACAGGTGGTTCTGCTTGGCACAACTCTGGATGGAATCATAAGTGCCAGCTGGTTCGAACACCTTCCGTAATAGTATCGATAATAAAGAGATAAATCCGCCACTTTTCTCCGATGTTCAATGCTATCAAGGTCTTTAGTCAACTCTGGGTCATCCACAAGACAGACTGCTCCCCACTATCCTCCAATATCTTCAGAAAGTATTTGGGTGCCGAGCTCCACTTATAGGAACAGTATTATTCCAGAGATGGTCTTATCTGGGCCTACCGGATAGAGATATTTTAAGAGCTGTTCGTTGATCGTCTCTCCATGACTTTGGACATGATGGGAACTAACGCAATATGACGGTAGTTATTACGTTTACCAAGAAAACCAATACGAACAATAGGAACCATAGACTTACAACAAATATGTTTCAATAAATATACTTATATTGCTCATTTTATAGTTATATGAATTATAAGTATGGTAAAGACAGCTTCTCACATCGTTATTTTTATAATAAATACCCCTAGGTATTCTAGTTTTTTAGGATTTTGTTTATAGCAGTGGCACACACTAAAAAGAGATCCTATGCGAAGATGTTGATTGACACGGTTCTTGAATAGTTGTAGATTGTAATTAGGGGGAAACAGATGTTCTGGGAGTGAGTTCCACAGTGATGCAGTGCGCCAGACAAAGGAGTTCTTGTAAAGCGATGTTCTGTCGTAACTGTCTGACAGGCATTGCTAGGGGCGGGATGAGACGGGCCAAATCCAGGGAACATCTGCCGTGAAAGTATCTATAAAACAGGGACATTTCGGCCACATGTCTGCGGTGTTCCAGCTATCCAGATTCTGGGTCAACTCCGGGTCGCCGACCAGATGCACAGCTCTCTTCGGAATGGAATCCAGCAGCTTTAGGGTGTGCTTTGGTGCGGCACCCCAGATGTGTGAGCAATATTTTAAGCACTTATTTTTATTTGCGCTTTGTAGGGCAAGAGCAACTGATACGGTGTATAGATTTTTTTGTTGCGAAAAAGCACACCAAGCTTCTTGGAGACTGATTTTGCGATGCTAGCAACGTGATCATGCCAGGACATATTGCTGCTGACCCAGACATCCAGTAGTCCGATTGACGAGGATGAAGGAATGGTCGATCCTGCCATAATGATGCCAGGGTTCGCCGTATTGGCCCTCTTCGTAAACGTGGCTGCATTGAACTGGACCAAATTTCTGTCGCTCCAAGTTTGAACTTTCTCCAGGTCTCGATTAATTGCTGAATCTGCTCCTATCTGCGGTGATAAGTCTCAGACGTTGGTAAAGGGTTTTCTGATCTAAATTGAGAGACAAGGGTACTGTCATCCGCAAAACTGTAAACAGGATTATTCCGTTCGGTCAGCAGGTCATTAATATAGATGAGGAATAGAGTTGGTGAAATTGTTGCGCTCTGAGGCACGCCCGCGTTAATGGTGAATGTGTTTGAGATGTGTCCATTAAGTGAAGGCATCATTTCTTAAGGAAACTGGCAAGAAAGCTACAGAGAGAGGCTGGCAATCCGAAGGACGGTAGTTTGTTGAGCAATCCGTCTTGCCAAACTCTGTCAAATGCCTTCCAATATCCGACTCTCAACAGTTCTCAATCGCCCTACTCCATCTATGAGTGACATAGGCCAATATATCTCGTGTCGAACTCTCTGTTGTTCTCGAGATACTTAGTAGTTGCTGATTGACTACTAATCCAGTAATGTTACGAATTATATCGGACAAAATTCAGAAAATTTTGAAAATTTGTAAGAATGGTGGTATGACATAAGAAATACTAAACTGAAAAATTCCCAGCACCCCTACATAGTGTGCTTCATCCCCTAGGACGTCGTTTTTGCCTACATTTTCAAGTTTTCTAGATTATCTCGCGAACAGTACACTTTTTGATAAAAAAAAACCTATATTGAAAAATATTCCTTATAAAATTTTCTATAAAAAAATGTTCCTACACATTTTTTCCGAAAATTAATAATAAAGTGAGAAGTGAAGCGTTTTATACATAAGGGTTATCCGGCTAACACAGTAAATGCAATCTAATATATACTCGTATAATATAAAGTCCAATGCTGAACGCCAAAAAGTTGGCAGTAGGCTACTGGCCTCACTTAAAGTGAAAATAAATTTACCACTTTCACTCTGTTAATCCTATAAAGCAGAATGAAGAAGAAGTAATATTGTATATTAATCGTACTTGATTCCATGCCACCCCAAAGGTAAGGTATTTTACGCTTTTTTTACGTGGTGTCCCCAGTAGTCCTAACCCACTTGAAGTGAAACTTCTTTACTGACGCGACGCGACGGGGCGACAATTTTCAGAAGCGTCTAACTGCAGCAGAATGGATTTCGATTGCGAAGCTTCGCGCATGCCCAGTTTTTCACACACATTTGGCAAAAGGCTCGATTTTCGGTAAATTGCTTTCAGCAAGCCTGGTGGCGCAGTAGTTAGTACTCTGTGTTGTGATACGACGACCCGGGTTCGATTCCCGTCAGTGGCGAGAGATGTTCTATTTTTATTTTTATCGCGTCAGGGAAGTTCGGCGAGTGCGTCACCGGCGCCAGAAGGGGGAATACGCAAACGCGTGATTGGGAAACGGCCGGCAGGAGAGGAAATAGATGCGTAGTAGTGATGAGCGATATTTTTATACCGGCGACTTTAATCGGTGACTTAAATGGTCACTGTAACTACCGGTGACCTAATTCTCCGCCAAGCAGTGAATCTGGTCGCTATTTTAAAAATCGCTGATGGAACTGCTGCGCTCTAATCAGTGATAATATTTATATTTGTTTTTGTTATTTGATACCTATTTTGATATGAATATCGATTCTCCATTCAATTCAGTTTTTAGTTAGAGATTTAAAATTACTTAACAGACTTATCCTCGTCGCCGGTCGAGTGGTCTTTTTCGCTTCGCTTTATTTTAATAGTTTGAGTTTTTGGTTCGAGAAATGTCGCCCCCTAAACGTCAAAAAACGAGTGATATCTGGAACTTTTTCACGGTTGATGTTGATCACTATGCCAAGTGCAATATATGTAAAAAAAAAATTTCTTTCAAAACAACAAATTCTAATATGAGGAAGCACATGAAAACTAATCATCCTTATATCTCCATTAATCAAAATCCTATAGAAAATCGTCAAACTTCAAATGCAAATGGGAATAATAACGCAATTCCAATAATTATTATTGACCCTTCTCCTTCCACTTCCAAAGATGAACCTTTGTTAACATCCGTAAAAGTTGTTCCAGTTTCAAAGCCGATACAACAAAAAATTTCGACGTTTGTACCAAGAAAATTGGGAGTGACAGGTAACAAAATTATAACTGATAAGTTGCTAAAAATGTTTACAAAAGACTATCAACCTTTTAGCATTGTAGAAGATCGAGGTTTTAATGATTTTGTAAGGGCTTTAAACCCTTCATACGAAATTCCTAACAGGCATTCAATTTCAAAATCTTTGATTCCGGCAAAATATGAAGAACTTCTTTTACAATGTAAATCTTTATTAGTAAATGCAAGAAGAGTCTGTGTCACAACAGATTGTTGGACGTCTGTTAACACAGAGAGTTTTATTGGTGTTACAGCTCATTTTATTGAAGACAATTTTAAAATTAAATCTGTATTACTTGCCTGTAAAGTTTTACCTGTTCATCATACAAGCCTTAATTTAGCAGCGGCTTTAAGAGAAATTGCCATAGACTGGAATATACAAGACAAAATTATTTTAGCAGTGTCTGATAATGCTGCCAACATTAGAAGTGCCATCACAAAGGAACTTGGATGGAAATATTTTGGGTGCTTTGCGCATTCATTGAATTTAGCAGTGACAAATGGATTAAGTGTAAGCGCCGACATAACGTCGTTGATTTCGAAAATAAAAGTTATTGTGGGTCATTTTAAAAGAAGCGCCATTTCCAATGAAAAGCTAATGACACTACAGACAAATTCTGGAAAAGAACCATTGAAGCTTCTCCAAGATGTTGCTACTAGGTGGAATTCCACTTTTTATATGTTAAAACGGTTCGACGGTTTAGAGGAATATATCCGAAGTACTATTGCAGTGATAGACAAAGATTTACCGATTTTAACACAAGAAGAGTGGAAAATATGTTACCAACTATGCAAAGTATTGAAGCCATTTGAAGGGGTCACAAAAACTATTAGTGGAGAAAAGTATGCAACCGGCTCTTTAGTTATACCCTCGAGTAATGGTTTAAAAGCAGTATGTCAGACTTTACTCAAAAAAGAGTTTAATGAAAATGTAAGGCTAGTTGTTGAAAAATTAAATTCAAGCCTTTTAGAAAGATTTAAAAACGTCGAACTTAATAATACACTTGCATTGTGCACTTTTTTAGATCCCAGATTTAAAATGTTGGTGTTTTCTGAGTCTTTGGCAGTTAATTTAAAAAAAAACGTAATAGGAATGGTGACTTCAATACTCTTAGAAAGGCAGTCAGTTAAAGAAAAAACGACCACTACTGATGAAGAAATAGGACAAAATGTTGATACTGACTCTGATTCCGATGAAGAACTATCCGTGTGGGGAGCTTTCCAAAAAACTGTTTCTTTCGATTCAAAACCTAAATCAACAGCAAATTCTCAAGCGATAATTGAGGTGCAAAGATATTTAGAGTGCGATTTAGTGCCGCATTCGAAAGATCCTTGCGAATGGTGGAATGAAAACAAATATTATTATCCAGTCTTAAGTGACATTTTTCGCGATATATTTTGTGCCTTAGCTACTTCAGTTCCATGTGAACGACTTTTTTCAAAGGCGGGACAAATAATTACAGAACGCTGAAATCGAATTAATTCAAATAAAGCAAGCATGTTGATATTTTTAAATGCCAATGAAGGCATTTAATTTTTTATACTTTGTTCTTCCGTTTTTATTTTTTCTTATATTTTAATTTTTTATATTTTAAGTACTCTTTGTATCCATTTTTGCGAAAGTACTTTTATTTCTTTGTTTTTCACACTTCGTTTGTTTCTCTTTTTATAGCTATAAAAACGTAAGATAATATGACATTATTTTATGTATTTTTTATGTATACAAATATGTACTTATTACAAATATTTACAATATTGATATAATAATAATAATTTGTAAAATATAATCTAATTCTAATCGTTTTTCTAATTTTTCTACTATAACCGTTCAATGATTATTACATACATTCTTATCATTATGTTCTACAGAGCCTATAGGTAAGCTTTTCTTTAAAAAGATCTGTGAATAAATTGTTTTTTAAAATAATTAATTTTATAGATTGATTATTTATTTAAATTCCGCATCTGCATAAAATGGACACATTATCATTATAGTTTATAAGTAATTGTTGCCAAAGTGAACGCAACTTTTAATCAATTTTACCAACTTGCAAAGCGTAATGTCTAAACTATAAGTCTTCTAAATAACTAAACTATTTCACGGCGGCGGGCGGCTGATATCTGCTATTGATTTAATATTTATAATATGTTTGTTATTGTTATGATATTCGTGTCTCGACTCTTCGGTACTCGGAATAATTAAGATAAGGATAGTACGTCGCTGCCGCGCCCTGGCAACTGCCAAAGTTTACAGGTTGGCAGAGTGAAACAGTGACCTAAGTCACTGCTAAAACAAACGGTGACTTATAAATCACCGTCGCCGGTATACCGGTGACCTAAAAATAACTGATAAGCTCATCACTACCGCATACTATATACGCAGCGCTACGCAATGCGTAGCGCTGCATTGCGTAGCGCTGCGTATATAGTATGCGGGTAAGCGTTATGCAGTTCGTTCAAGCAGAGAAGCACAGATGTTTACTCTCTGATTGTTGTTGTTGTCGCTCAACGCATACGGTACCCATACACCAAGTTTTTGCACTTTGCCCATAGAATGCAGATGTCGTACGATCGTTGATTGGTCACAATTCATCACATCAAGTAATTCCTTAGTTCTGTTGACTGATGGTCATGAATTAAAGCGTTTAAATGAGCTTCGTTAAAATCGGTTAGCTGGGGAGAGTCTTGCCTTGGGGGACGTCTAAGGTAGAGTGCGATGAAAACATTTTGGCGAGCATGTTTGCTTTTACCTTGACTGTAGTTACCGCCGCCGTGATGCCACTTTCATCTGTCAAAGGTGGGAGAGACGTTTTTGTAAAGTTATTGCCTTCGCTACCGACCAGAAATTCATGGAGCCACTGGGGCATTGCAAAAGTTTATTCCTGATCTTTTGATTGTGTTTGTCCTTAGTTTGGGTTAGTTAGTCGTCGATCACACGTTTGCATTCGTTTCGTCAAATAATTTGGATTTTCGGCGGTCTGATAAGTAACTGTTCACTCAATAGTATAAAAACTAAATAAACTCAAGCAAAACTTACTACAAGAGTGGTACATGTTGCTATTTGGTACTGGCTTAATTGGTAATATACATTATAAAAACGAGTATAATTTCCTGGAACCGCAACCTATTTTTTAACACTGCAAATAATTTTATGGTGAATTATATTATAAGAACGAAAAAAGTATATCCTTATCCGACTAGCACTTTTCATATCAAATATTGTAGAGAAAATGGCTTACTAATATATTTATACGGTATTTTTGTGCAATTATAGTAATTTAGTCCTACAAATATTTAGAGACAGTCTTGTGCGTATAAGTAAAGCAAATAACAACCTTATATTCAGAAACAACCACATCACTTGCACTTCGTCAACTTTCAAATAATCCTCTGTTAAGCTTACTCACGCCTAATTTCAGCCATTAGAACACGTGCCCTTTTACACGCGTATACAGAAGATCTTTATACATGTAACCATACAAACCGCATCCGAGCGCATCCGCGCTTCCCATCCTTTGACCAATCAAATTTCATGCTTATTGATGACAAAATTGTCCAGAGACTGTTGAAATTCTTTGATGTAGGCCTGAAGCTCACGATGTACCGCTGCCTTTGCCTAGCGGCTTGTCATTAATCGAACAGATTTTCATGTACGGTCAAAAAAGCAGACTGAATGCTTCTTTACCTCAAACAGAGGATAATTCTATAATCCTTTATATTCTGCTTCACTGACTCTTTGCAAATTATAATACACATATGCTTTTACGTATACGTAAATATTTCACACCTCAGATATTGTGAGGCCATTTAAGTCCGGGGCCAAAATTAGACATAGGATACTAATGCGTTGAAATGAGTATACAAAGGTGAAAATTTAATATGCATGTCTATGTATTAAGGACTTCAAAGAGGATTTTCGGTTCATTGGGGGGAATAAACTTGGTTTGAGAGGGTTTTAGATGTAGTTTATGCAAGCGGGCCACCGCGCCGTTTTGATTAACCAGTGTGGTGTACCGTGTAGGTATATTTAGAACCAACGCATTAGGCAGCATAAAGTGCGAGATGAGTGGATTCACCTCATTTAGTAATTTATGCTTAATATCGTTAATCAAGCGTTTGCTTATGAAACACACTGAAACCCTGATTTATTCGACTGACTATTATCTTGAACTAATTATATCAGTTATGATTTAGAAGCAAAAATAAAGGTACTTTCACAGTCCTGCTGACGAACAAACAGTATAAATATATGGACTCACTCTCAAAATTCAAAATTTTAATAAACTATGAAATATCCTTTTAAATAAGTCTTATTCAAAATATATTTTTAAATTAATTAATCTTTGGCACTACGCAAGCTAACACACGTGAACAACTAAATAACAAATTTATTAAAGATATTCCAGCTTTCTTAACACAAAACAATATTTCTTATTTTTCCCTATCCTATATTAAAGAAATTAACAATAATATTATAAAGATTTTTACCTCTCCAACAACAATCTAAATAGCAGATAAACATGTAAAAACCAGAAGAAAAATATTTAGTAGAGTTAAAGAAAAGATGAATATCTAAAAATATCAGATGTGTTTTATAGCAAACCCTATAATAACTTTGAAGGATTTTTACACAGTTACAATTTTGAAAGATACACTAATAGTCCGGTTTCAATTTATCACATCGGGAATCCGATGTGCAGATTTGTGATACAATATTGTGCATTAGGTTAAAATTTTCAAAAAACCATGTAGAATATGGTTGGGCCCTTCCTAGCGAATATGGCAGAGGGGTATAATTTACCCCTTTAAGGTCCCTAAAGGAACAAAATTGAAATAAAATAAAATGATGTACACAAACTGTTGCATAATTAAAAAACTTTTAATTTAAGAAAACATAAAATAAGGTTTATAAAGTGAGATAAGGGTAAGTTTTATCCCTTGCACCGTAATGGGGTAACTCTAAATCCATGTATAACTTGAAAAAAAAAATTATATGCTTCACCTTTATAAGCACAGAACTGAAGTGAAAGAGAAGAGAAATAGATATTAGGATTTGAGTTTTTTTTAAAGTTTTCATTTTCCCAACTACTGCCCCGGTTTCGACACTTTTTTTCAACTTTTTTCCGCCGTACACCGCGTTCCTCTAATATTTTTTGTTTATTTTTTTTATGTTCGGCACATACGCAAAAGGTAAATCCTATGCCACTCAACGAGCGGTGCGTGTGCGGAGTAGATGGTGTACGTTGGACTTGAAGCGCTGTAAGTTGTAGTTTCGGAAGTACATGTCATATAAATTTTTTTCTTCTGACTTTTCCTTCACTAAAGAAATTTCACTTTAATTACTATATTCTTTTCAAGTTTCAAGTTCTAAATGACTATGACTATTTTCGCTGGAACAATAGAGCGATGAAACTGACCCCTTATATCATCATTAAAATTAAAAATTTTAATAAATAAATATAAATAAAGTAGGTAGTAGTTTTCCTGCCCCTCAACCTCATTTTCTAAGTGAATTCTAAAAACATACGACTGTTGTTTTCATACCCCCAACCCCATTTGCTTAATAAATTGCTATAAGCCAAATGCAACATTTGCATTTACAATTCAGTATATAAAGATGAGTGTCACTTTACTCTCCTATGTTTGCTTAGTGCGCATGACTAAAAATTAATTTGAAATATTTCTTTGCGCTAAATCTTAGAAATTACGCTTCTACTTCATCTTAACATTTGGCTTAATTGTCCATAATAAAGAATTAAGATCCCGTAACGTGGGAGTACCTACGTTCCGGAAAAGGGGCACCCCATAAACAGGGCAAAGGATTCTGCTCTCTCAGTGCAGACTAGACATTGGATCAGGAGAATGAAGGTCTCTGGAGGAATGTTCGGTATAACTTTAAACCCAGAAACTCGAACCAAGTTTTTCTTAAACATGCTCTACCTTAATAAAATATCAGATACAGTATTCGAAAATATGTGTAACACAAAGATTTCGGAGCACCACCATGATTTGTTAAGTGTAAAAAATCATCCAGAATCATTTTGAACGCAAGAGCACTGAAAAAAAACCGTTTAAGAATTTACAGACCCATTTCGTTATGCAAACAATAATCTAATAAAACTTGTATCAAACCAAGTTGCCTGGAATAAGGTGTGTACTGACTGACGTATCTGCGAAGTCAGAACTGGGCGTGGCTTCGAGAGGCACTTCTTTAAAGACAGGATTCAAAGTAAATCAGTAACTTTTTGGGACCCGCTAAAGTCAAGTAAACGTAATATGCATAAGTGCATGCCTAAAAAGATTGTTGTTACAACCAAGTCAGGGATAGTAGAGCTTCAACAAGAACTAATTAAGTATGTTCTCCAGATGCAATCTTATATATAGAAGTGGTGCTGATTTAAACTTAAATAAGATTATTGGAAAATATGAGTTACCTGTCTTGCCACGGCCTTTATTTTATCCCGATGGCTCAATGATTCATGGACAAGGAAAAAGCGAAAGAGCCTTCTGGAAGAGATTGTTCAAAATGATTCCAAAGTTAGTGATGTGAATGTAGATGTCTTAAAACATCCGTACAATGTTGCGGTTGTCAATGGTATGGCAGAAGTATAAATGTTATCGTTTCAAAATGTAGCATACATTTCTGATTTGTCAATTTAGGTTTCAACCAAGTTTTTTAAAAAAATCTCTCTCTCTCTCTATCTCTATCTCTATCTCTATCTCTATCTCTATCTCTATCTCTATCTCTATCTCTATCTCTATCTCTATC
>JAEQML010078785.1:0-12272 GCA_016904865.1 Pissodes strobi | reverse complement strand
TATTGTCAGCATTTAAAATCTTCTGGTCATTTTTATTGCGCATGTATACCTTCAGTCTCTCCCTGTATATAACATTCAATCTCTTACTAATATCGAGATATGTTCTGTCATACCTAGCTAAGTCAGTAAATAAAGTTACCTTTTCTTTAAGCCTTCTCAGTTCAGGACTTAATATAATTCGTTTTGAGTTATAATTGGCAAAATAATTTTTTTTTAGGGGAAATGATAATTCAAAATAATAAAAGATAATCCCTGCAAATGCATTGAAAGCATCATTTGGACAGGAAAACTGCATGACTTCATTAAAACTTTCTTCTTTCAAGAAATTTAAAAAGGTAACCATATTGCCCTTACCAAAATTTCTACGCATACAGCTTTTCTCTATCGATTTTTTTGTTTTTTCATGTATTTCAAGACACATATATTGCGCGTAATGATCAGATACGTATAGATTAACAACCTCACAGTAACACTCATCAACGCCATTCACCAAGAAATTATCTATGCAAGTTGCCGAAACCTCACAGACTCTAGTGGGCCGATCAATTTTAAAAACCAAATCATGAGCACCCATGAGGTCCCTAAAAAGTGACAAGTTAAAACTGGGAGTCAAAAAATTTACATTAAAATCGCCACCTATAATAAAATGATAATTGGGTTTACCCAAGTGAGACAACATATTATTAAACATTTCCAAAAATGACATAAAACTTCCGAGGGGTGGCCTATATACTACTATTAAAAAATATTTAAAACAATCTAATCTAACACAACAACATTCCATAACTCCTTCAATACAAAACTGAGTTACATCACAACAAAAAACAGATCTATCACAAGAACCATTCTTAAAGATAGCCACACCGCCGTGTTTTAAAATTTCTCTACTGAATGACGACACCAGCGAAAAATTTTTAAATTTAACTTGAGTCAATTGTTCACTGTTCATCCAGTGTTCACTAATAAATAAAAAATCGCAATTTGATTTTTCGAGCGCCACGTCAAGGATCAAAATTTTATTGAATAAACATTGAACATTCTGATGACAAAATGTGATCGTACTATGCATTTTTTTGGGGGGCTCGAAAAAACTCTCTGCTTGTCACATCACTAGGTTGGTGTCTACTTACAGTCTCTCCCTCAATATGTGTGACAATTAGGTTGGATAACGAAGGCTCCACATGGATGGCACTATGTACACTATTAAACGATGCATCCGATACACTTATAATACTCGTATCATCGCTTGAATTATTTGTATTAAGCAAGCCAATATTGTTATCTAGGGGTTCTACAATTTCAGAATGTCTAGGTATTACAAGCAAATTACTAGCGGTTATATAAGGATTATTTATAACGTTATAAAATACCTGAGTAAATACAATCTTCTTCGCGAAATATTTTAACAAAGGAGACCGAGCTCCATACTTATTAGTTGTAAAAATGCAATTAGGATCGACATAAGCTTTAAGTTGCTTTAAACAAATATTAATATTATGATAATTTTTGTGTAAACACAGCAGTAGAAAATTTAATTTAATATATCAATTAATTTCAATACGCCAATTTCAATACAAATACTCTTTCGTGGAGGAACGTGGAACTGATTTGTGCGTGAATGCATCTTTTTGAGAAACTCTTTTTTGATGATACGACGATTACTGTTTGAACATAATCATTACGCCTTGAACAAATCTAATTACACAAAATATTAATAAACAATGATTGACTTTGTTAAATAATATATCTCAATTACATCATTTTCTCTTGATGAATATAAGGTTACAGTATTCCAATCGGGCTACACAGATAGCAAAGAACAGAAAGTTTCGGCGAAACATCAATATTTATGACCCAAAAAGTGGGCCCCCCAGTTGAGTGGCTTTGCCGGCGGGGCCGCTCGTCTTTGTTTCTCAACTTTGCCGAATTGAAGCGTCACGTCTCCACTGCCGACCCAGAGATAACACTACATAGAACAGCAAGTTTAGATAAAAATGTTCGATAACGGCGAGTTAATTACAGTCGCAGAATTCATAGTTATTACGAAAAATAATCTGGAAAACGAATAAAGCGACAGAGGTTTAGGGTGCAGCCAAGTGTGTGTTTCAGAAGCCATTCTAGTAGAATGGACTCTATCAAGAATTTACTAAAGGATGACTTTAAGCTAGAGTATATAAATAACAGTGGATTCAGAACTATTTTTAGAATTTTCAGCAGTGAATTTGAACATTTAATAGATTTGATAGAACCAATATAATTAGTAGGAAAGACATTTACTTCTACCTGGCCGAGCTTCATCACAGCCATCTCCTGTTGAATCTTGTCCCATCAGACTAGGGCTCCATAGGCCAGCATCGGTCTTATGATAGGAGTATAATGCACATTATGACTATGAAACCAAAGGGCGTAATGTGGATACCGTTTGTCATTGTATGTTATACAAAAAGAGCAAGTGCTTTTAGCATCTTTGTAGATGGCTCGAAAATTCAAAAAGGTGCTGGTTTTGGAATTTATTCTCAGCGTTTTGGAGATTGAACTGGCTAGCATATTCATAGCCACAAAAGAAGAATTATTCATAATAACAGAATCTCTGATTGCATGTGCATGTAACAAATTAGCGGATAAACTGGCGAGGAACGGACACGGCCCAAACATTATGAGACCTTGCCCTTCAAACCAGTTTTCGCAACGATGACTCATTTAATTTAAAGACTGTAGTGTATGATGGGATAAAACAACTTGCTGCGGATTGGTTAGAGAGCTACTAACCTACCCTAATAAATAAAGAGCGGTAAAAATTCAAGCGAAAAACCCCAATATATGCGCATTTAAATGCATAAAATTTTCAGAATATATGCATCGAAATGAACAAAAAATGCAAATATGCATTTTTATTATATGAAAAATTATTATGAACATTAATGTTATTTTAAATAAAGCCAGAACAATTTCTTTATAATTAAACTCGTTCTTCAGAAATCCTATAATTTTTTACCTCTACCACAGACTTATTTAAATAAATATAAATGAAACCAAAAAAAAAATCGTAATAAAAGTCTTTTATTCATAGATATACACATTGATACTTACATAGCAAATTACAAAACGTAAAATCTAAAACATAAAAATCTTACAGTGACAAAATATTATTTGCGATTATAAAAAAAATTAATAATACAATTAATAATTCAACAATACCATTGATACATTCAGATAATAGCAACTTGCACAACATACAAATCGTAAATTAACAAACTATTCTTTGCAGTTAAAAACAATTTATAACTAAATGTTTTTCAAAATTTTCCAAAAGAAAAATTGGGTCTTTTTTTCTGTAAACATATGTTTAAAAATGGAAAAACTTCGTTCAACATCTACAGAAGTTATCGGACAGTATTTTAGTTTTGGAATTAAGTGTATTTCTAATTTATACAAAACCAGTTCTCTTTCGAAATTAGTGAAATTGCCTATAAAAACTTCTGAAATATTTTTTAGGATTTTGAAGCCTGTGTTATTTTCAATTACTGACATAATTTTTTTTATAACCGCAGCCACAACAGTACCTGAAACTTTTTTGCAATGTACCTCAAATTTATTTATTAAAGCCCCTGAATCTGTTAAAGAAACAGAGGTAGCCTCCAATTTCGTGAGTGCTATAGGTACAAAAGAATAATTTGTTTTTATAAATATTAAATTTTCTTTCACTGTTGGGTTAGAAAAAAAGAGTTTTTGCATTTATTAGAGCGGCAGAAGACGAGTCGTTTAGATCTTCGACAACTTTTTTAACTAATTCAAAGTTCTCGGCATAAAATATAGCAGCGGCTAACCAAGTTCCCCAGCGAGTTATTACTGGTTGTGGTGGTAATTGAGTATTTGGACAATTTTCCTTATAAAATTTAACACGCGAAGGTGCTTTTAGAAATACTTTTTTTACTTGATTAATTAAATCATTTACCAATGGAAACTGGTCTCTTATAAATTCTGCCACTCTATTGATACCATGAGCCAAACAAGTAACATGAAATAGGTTGGAATAAAATATTTTTAAATTTTGTGCTGCCTTAACCATATAGGGTGTAGCATCCGATAAAAGGAGCATGAATTTTTCTGACGGAACACTGTCGGGCAAAAAAAAGTTGGTTAATGTTTCTTGAATAAATCTGGTTACACTTACATTGTTGTTTTTTTGGATGCAATTAAATAGGATCTACCATAATCATTGGGTTCCCCTAAGACTACAATCAATGCGTGTGCAATATGTCTCCCACATGAGTCAGTTGTGTCATCAACCACAAGATAAAAATAATTTTCACCCACTTTTTTTTTAATGTCATTCACAGTTTGTTTGTAAATGGCATCAACACTACCTTTACGTACAGTTGACTCGTCCGGTATGTTAAATTTACAATATTTTGTCAAAAATTAACGTAAATTGGGGTTGCTCAGTTTTTTAAGTGGTATATTGGCTCTTGGCTCCAATGAATGGCTTACATAAGTCCTCATTGAACTGGACTTGTTCGCTGTTTTTTGGGTTTTCTTCAAGACAATGTTGCATTGCTTGCTGGGAGGGTTCCCCTCGTTGCAATTTTCACACCTTGAGCTGGTGTTTTGCTGATTTGACATGCTGGTCCACAATAAATTTTTTATCTGCATGCATCTGTAAAATCCAAAAAAGCAATTAATTTTGGTTTACATTCCTTAAAAAATCGAATTTTAAAAATCTTTCCTACTTCTACCAAATAAAATAATTGAGTAGAAAATTTTTATAAATACTTTAAAATTGTTAACATTAACTACCCATAATGTGCTTTGAATACGTAATTTATAAAAGCCAAAATTTTCTATTATACCAAAAAACGTATATCTTTCTTTATTTACTATAGACTGGAAAAAATAAATAAATGTGAAAATATGGTTTATACTCACAATTTTCGAAAAAGCTGTACAAAACAAATTGGTGCCATCCCAAGTGAACTCCCGATAGCACTTTATCCACGACATATGGAAGTTAGTTTTCGGCATTTTAACAAACACTGGACATACAGACACAGACACAATTCACTTTACAAAACGAGGCACACAAGAACGTTTCAAGTAGACGATATCAAAGATATTAAAAATTGCCACCTCTTTGAACTATTGGATTCTGTTTGCAATATTAATTGCTTTTACTGGGAATACCGTATAGTGTGGGTTTATCCTGGGTAATTCAATTCTATGAAGTAGTAAAGTACCTCAGTCGCCCATTGTAATGTAATAAAATAAACTAATAAACACGTGCCGTGCAATTAACAAGCAATCGAAAAGGGACCGACAAGGTCTTTATTTGGCCATAAAATGCACATGTACAAAACAGACAAAAAATACAAAAAATGCAAAAAAATGCATTATGCATTTTCTCCGCTCTTTACTAATAAATCTGCAGAAAAAGGTCCATAGGTATGCCTGGGAAGAACCTACAACATAAGTGTCGGGGGTACTGACCGGACCCTGCCATCTGAGGAAGCATTTCTGCATAATGAGATTATGCGAGACACCTCAATGCGGACGCTGTTAACAGTAAGAGGACACAGTGGAATATTTTCATTGTAATTGCGACGCTGTTTCGGAACTAAGGAAATTCATTTTGACAGAATGTTGTCCACGGCTTCTAGCAAAAAACAAACAAACAGTTATTTGGTCATAAAATTCTCATTTCACATAAAGTAAAAAACTGGAATATGCAGTACCACTTAATTACCATAAATATCCCAATAGTTATTTGAAATGAATGCCTTTTACACTATAGTGTTCTCTGATGGAGTCTTCTGGGGTACTTGCACACATCTACTTTAAAACTATGTATTCACTTTATAATAAATATACAAAAATACATTTGGAGGATAGTTGAGTTAGCACTAGGGAAGTAAGTGTGTCGTTCAAGAAGTTGATGTAAAAATATAGCGTTAGTAGGAAAAACCTGGCCTTATATATGGGTGTCTTGTATAGTAACGCAGTAGTGTAAAAAGTATGTAAGCTCTACGGTGACAACTAGGGGCCAAAACGGGAACTTGCTACGCCAATGATCACTGTGCAGGCTTAAGGTTTTACGATACGGTCGGTCTTACCAGCATTCGTTATCGGGTTTAGGGGCAACCCAATAGGTAAGAGAGGTGTTGTTTTATACCTCGATTATTACTCTATATTTCTCATCATTTTTATCGTAGTCTTAATATATGAACTCAATCGTCCCAGGCAGACTCATTTTTAATTGTCTAAAAATAATTTGTGTTTATAAGAAGAGGGTCCTAATACACTAGTATTAGCGGCCTTTATTCAATTTCCGTACATTTAGGTTCGTAGTACCAGTGTGTTGACACCCGATTTTTATGAAAATATTTTACCTAGATGCCATGAGCAACGACCTTTTCCTGCCATCTTGACAGTTGATTCATTCCACCTGTTCTGTACTCAAACGTAACCTTAGTGATACGAAAATGAGTTTAGGTAACATTCCGTTTCAAAAAAAAAACTACTTGATATTTCAAATTTAAGCGAGCACACAATTTAAGGGAAGATTTTTATATTAATACAGTGGTTGACCCAAATATGTTGAGGTAATTTCTGTTACAACCTAGTTATTTAAAAGTCCTCCAGACAAATAAAATGTGAATAACAAGAAACTAATTAATATTATTAACACTTATCAAACTGTATTTATGATAAATTCGACATTCCCCAATAAATGAAATTCAGATTGGCACTAGCACTGAGTTTTAATGATAGTTCATAAAATTATCAAGAATATACATCAGGTATATTTCGGTAAATACAGGTACCCTAATCATTTTGAATTACAGCTTAACTTAGTATCTAACTCTTAATGTTAATCCGTAACCTGCAGTCCAAGCCTTAGCAGCGTTTAGTACACCTTCTGTCACGACGGGCGATGAATTTCGAACAGAGTTTCCTTTTACAACATGTAGTACTTTTTCGGGCTCCAGTTGGAAAAATGTAGCGCTTTCTACTATGTAATGACTTTTTTTGACTACTTATTTACTTTCCACAGGCCTCTGGTAACCAGAGACACTCTTCACGAGTTTCATCAATACTGATTAACCATTTGGGTAGCGTAACGAGTTACTGAGCGTGAAGATTTTTTATCCGACTAACTTGTTCGGAGTCTCCATATTTGTGGACAGTGTAATGTGCTATGGCGCGAAAAGAATCTTTTTTGACTAACTTTTCAGAGTTCCCGTATTTTTGGTCTGCGTAACGTGCTATCGCGCGTGAAGACTTATTTCAAGCTAACTATTTTTTAAAGATTTTTAACTTTTTGTACCATTCTGGTCTCCTCGAAAAATCTGGAATCAGCGCGTGCCAAACCATTAAAATGTTTATCCTAAGAAAGCCTAAAATTTGTAAGTCGCCAAAAAATGTATTGTGACAATTAGCGTTTTAACATGTTTTATAAATTCCAACCTGGGTTTCAGGTTTACCCTTTACAAATTAGAATAATTAAAATTGATTATTCCAGTCAACATGGTTTTTTGCATTACAATCCCGGGCCTTTGCTTGCTGAATATTCTTAATAGAAACCCCCCTGGCCAAGGTTTTCTTTTTAGAGCAAAGTGTCGGGAAGACCCTTTTTTTGAAGCGCGCAACTGGTTGGTGATAGTCTTAGCTCATCTAATTTCGTGTTATAATGGAATAAATCTGATTATGGCCTGAAAGCGTTAACGAGGCATTTATGCGTGAATAATTGGGCGTACGTACCCTTTTTTAGTACACCACAGCAGTATTGTCCGTTCTTTTCCACCCAAACTTGTAAGAATTCTAATATGTGCTTTAATTGTTTTACTGCATCTGTTAGTTTTCCTGTTTCTGTGTTCTCATGAGGATTTTTTTCATTCTAAATTGTAATTATATAGAACCATGAAATCAAAAATACATAAGCACAAAAATAGATAAGTTAAAACAATATTTTTACCTGATCTAGTTTACTGTTGGTGCCTAAAGCGATAAGGTTTAAGGTAGTCCAGTATTTTTTTATAATATTTTAATTGCTACGACGCGACGTACGGCTCTAAATGGTAATTTATTCCAAGTTATATTAGATTTGGTCTGGTAATACAAATTGTCTCCTCCCAAATTTGCATCAGTTATGTTCCCGTTTAAAGAGCACTACTGCCTGGTTCTCTCTACGTTTTCCATCGGAATAACATCGTCTCGTAGTTTATTATTTGAGGCTCACAATCACTGTCGTCATTCTCAAGTTTGGATTCAACGTCATCCAGATCAAAAGTTATGAACTGCTCTAACTCCTGATTAATCAGATCTTTGGGATGTCGTACATTTATATTATTTGCTGCCATAATGCGTGCGTACAATAAACAGCAAACTCAAATAGACTGTCTTCCCTCTACGACGGGTTAGCAAATACTAACAAGACACGCGTAAAGTTGACATAATTCAGGCGATTACGCCACCAGTACGTAAGTCGTGTATGCATAAAATGTGTCTGAAAGTGTATGGCTCGAAACAAAGCCGACAATTGAAATTTTACGAAAATAATCTGAAAATTATGACTGTCGGGTGTGTTTGCGCTTTGCACGGCGAAGGTTAATGACATTTTCTAAATTGTCGAATTACTAGTTGTCACTCAGAAAGCAGAGGGTTCCTACTAATTTTAAGATTCATATTCAGACAGAATACGGGAAATTGCTTTACAAAGAACAGAATAGGAACTGAAGCATCACACAGTATTATTGTTAGCAGCATCATTGCAGATCTTCCGATTCGGTTTATTTTAAACATTATGAATTATATAATTAATAAATTAAAATTTAAACAGTTTTTAAGTCAATACTGAGCAGTCTGTTAAGAATATTTGTGTGGAGACAGCCTGCTCTATAGGTTAATATTATTTCAGGCCAGGCCTGGATAGCTTCCACAGTAAATAAATTGTATCCTCCCAAAATTGCATCAGTTAGGTCCCCCGTTTCAAGAGCACTAGTGCCTGGTTCCACAGATTGGCTGAGATAAGTGTAGGCGTGTTTTGAGTGCAATAAGTATGTAAGGGTTGGTATCAGAGGAAAAAATTCAAAAAAAAAACCTCTTTCACGTTTCTTTGGTGCGGCTCTAGCCTGTATACAAGCGGGGCAGAATGCTCTATTGTGAGGGAAGTTGGAACTGCATCATTAGGCTTTAGCCTATTCAATCAGATCGCAAAACGAGGCGTGCTCCGCCAGGATCGCCTTCCAGCCAGCATCGCACAGATCGGCTGGTCTGAGCGTATTGTCGCGTTTATGCAGGTGTTTGATCACCTGTATGTCCGTTTTGTATTGTTTTGTAACGTTCAGTGTGCGTTGTACGATGGTTAGTGCCGTTTTGTAGACATTCGTGTTAAAAAGCGGTGCCGGCTGTTCGACCGGAGTAATAACACAGAGTTATGCCAAAATTTCCGGTCCGATTTGTAACATCGTAGGCCGGGCGCCGCTTTTGTACAGGGGCGCCACCGATTTCCCGCTCCCTGCAAGCATCTCACCACAACCATTGGTGCGCCTACTATGCAACTTTCTCGACAAAGTATTTGCACTTGGCATAAGGATATATTCCGTCGTTTCTTGGTTCCTATTCAGGAGGCCTCGGTTGCTGGAAGAACAGCGTTGTGGCTCTATGTATGGGCCCGTGCTTTGTTTTCCCCTGTGGGTCATACCTTTCGCTAGCGATGTTTGCAACAGCGTTGTGGCTCTATGTATGGGCCCGTGCTTTGTTTTCCCCTGTGGGTCATACCTTTCGCTAGCGGTGTTTGCAGTCAGAGGCGACCCGCATATACCTGAATCAAAGAATCTGCATGCGAGCTTGTCGAGGTGTTCTTCGACAGTTTCCATGTTTGGCCAAGCATGCAGGTCAGTGATTCGCGTATAGCGATCTGCCGAGAAGGCAGCTCGGAGGTACCGGTTTTGCATGATTTGTAGCGATTTTTATGGGTGCCACAGAGGACCACACAGGGGCACCATACATAAGCGCTAGCCTGATGATCTGCCTGTATATAGTTACTGTATTACCTGGGCTTAGAAAGGATCTAAGCCTGATTAGCATATTCAGGCTCTTTTGAGCGATGATGCTCTTCCGGCGCCGGCGTATCTCTTGGATTTGGCCAGTGAAGTTAAGCTTTCTGTCCAAAACTATGTCAAGGTACTTGGTTTACCTTTGACGTTTACCGTGATGTTATTTATAGGTAGTGGTGCTATTTCTATGTTAGTTCTTTTGTGTATTAGTATGGCTAGTTCCGTCTTCGGTACGTTTAGGTTAATCTTCCATTTGTCATAGTAAGGAAGTAGTACATCTAGGTGGTCGAGTAGTTTTAGTTTAGCCGTCTGCGCGATTCGGGAATTCGAGTAGATTGCTGTGTCATCAGCGTAGAGCACCAGGGAGGTTTGGGGGCAGGAAGAGATGTCTGCTATGTAATAGTTAAACAGTTGAATGCACAAGACAGTGCCCTGCGGGACTTCGGCTTTCACCGGTCTCACAGACGAACCTGCCTGGTTTAAGCGCACCGAGAAAGTGAGCCCGGCAAGGTATGACTGTACTAAAGCCGCCAGAGGCAGTGGGTTACCAAACCCCACATACATTTTAAACAGCAGGCCGTCATGCCACACCCTGTCGAACGCCCTCTCTATGTCCAAGAGAAGCAGCGCCGTACTCTGGCCTTGATTAAAGCCGCGGTAAGCATCATGTACGATCTTAGCTGCAGGCATCGTGGTACTGTGCAATGCCCTGAAACCGAACTGTTCCATGGGCAGTACCTTGAGTCTTTAGGCTGCTCTGCTAATCCTGGACAGGAGCAGGTTCTCCACCACTTTTGCCATGGTGGGAAGCAGGGAAATCGGCCTGTAAGAGCCGGTTTGCCTTGGATCTTTGCCTGGCTTATGTATCATTATGATAACGGTATGTTTCCAAGAGGACGGGAAATGCTGTAAGCGAATGATGGCGCTTGCAATATGCACGAAATGTATTATGGATTTTTTTCGGGAAGTTTCGAAGCGTTACGTACGGTAACGTATCGCTTCCCGGCGCTTTATTTTATGGGGGGCGTTTGAGAATCGCCTTAATTTCCCCAGGCGTGACAAGAAGTTTGTTCATCACCTGGGGGGATGGGATATGTCTGCGCTTTGAACTTTTCAGTAGTTTATGTTATGTCCGCATTAACTGGGATGTGGTCAGGTGTTTCACCATGGAGCCCCTCTAGGAAATCAGCGAAAGCCTCCGCCTTGCCCTTATCGTTCATTATATCTGATCCATTGTGATGGATTGTAGGCATAGGCGCGGCGGCTCCTCTGACACTCCTAGCGAGACTCCAAAGGGAGCCATCCTGAGGCGATCACGTCACTAATTCGTGAATCGCGTATGTATAAAATGTGTCTAAAAAAGCATGGCTTGAAATAAAGCAGAACATTGAAATTTTACGAAAATAACCTGAACATTGTGACTCTCGGGATCGTTTGTACTGTGTATGACGAAGGATAGTGTCATTTTCTGAATTTGCGAATTACGAATTGTCACTCAAAAAGCAAAAGATTCCTACTAATTTTAAGATCCGCATGTAAACAGTATTTTAAAAATTGAATTTCAATGAACCTAATATGAACTGAAGCATCACCCAATATTATTGTTAGCAAAATCATTGCAGGTCAGGATTCTTCCGATTGGGTTATACTGCTGTATGTAGCAATATTATAAATTATGATTAATAAATTAAAATTGAAACACTTTTCAAGTTAATACTCAGCAGCTTATTAAGAATATTTATGAGGAGACAGCCTACTGTATATGATATTATTACTTCCACAAACAACTAATTGGGTATTATATCCAAGTTAATATTCTTGAACATTAGTTCAACGTCCCCTTTACTAATAAATTTATGAACGTAAAATGTAGATTCAAAATATGAGTAAGTAAAATGTTTATAATACACAAATATCGAAGGGGGGTCCTCTAAAACGTTCTACCTAATTTATAAGACTATAAATCATATGATTAAAAGATTAAATAATTTATTCGCTTAAAACTTTTACTTCTTAAAGTTCTTCAAATTTCATAATATATACTGTTTCGATTCTAAATACGATGTTTTCAACACTCTTAAAGCAGAGTACAAATAATATCGAGTAGATTCACTCAGCAAAAATCGTTTCATGTTTTTGGATCAAACGCAAAAGCCGCAGCACGGTAAAAAAATAGTTTTTACTCTACCTGCAGCAGCGAGCAGTCTGTGAGGGGAGATT